>CAJHQP010004576.1:0-53908 GCA_905132765.1 Moricandia arvensis | reverse complement strand
GTACCCTTTGACTCCACAAACTTTACATCTCTGGACACCAGAACTCTCCTCGTCTTTGGATCAAAACATTTGTACCCCTTCTGTGTTGTTGAATACCCCAAGAACATAGCTCTTGTACTCTTTGGTTCCAGCTTGTTCCTCATCTCCCCGGGAACCAGAACAAAGCAAAGACACCCGAACTCCCTTAGATGACTTAAGACTGGCTTCTCGTTATTTAGAACTTCAAATGGAGCTTTGTCATCCAGAACTCTGGTGGGTCTCCTGTTGATCAGATAGCAGGCAGTCATCACAGCATCACTCCAAAACCTTTTGGGAACGTTTGACTGGAACATGATTGACCTAGCCACCTCCATAAGATGCCTGTTCTTTCTTTCAGCAACTCCATTTTGCTGGGGTGTGTAAGGACAGCTGGTTTGATGAAGGATCCCATGTTGAGCTAGATGTTGCTTGAATGCCAAGCTCGTATACTCTCCACCATTATCTGACCTGAAAATCTTAATCTTGGCATGGTAATGGTTAATCACATACGACTGAAAGTTTCTAAATGCATCAAGAACTCTATCCTTAGTTTGAATCAGTGTTATCCAGGTGTATTTTGATTTTTATCAATGAAAGTTACAAAATATCTATAATTATCTCTAGATAAACAAGGAGCAGTCCAAACATCTGAATGCACAAGATCAAACACTTTTCATAAAGAGTATTAGACTTTGGAAAAACTGCCTTACAATGTTTACCCAAGATACATGCTTCACATTCATTATTCTTATACATGACACCTGGTAACATTAAACTTAGGGCTCTAACATGTGGGTGACCTACTCTAGCATGCCACAATGCATCATTATTCAACACATAAGTAGAACTAAACGAGTATTTAAAATCAGAACGAGGGACAATGTCTTCAAGCATATAAAGATCTCCTTTGGTTACTCCCTTTCCGATCAACTTATGGCTCTCAATATCCTGAAACTTCACATCATTAGGACTGAATATGACATTACAATGCAGATCAGTGGTGCATCTCTTAACTGATAACAAATTAGAAGTGCACTCAGGCATATAAAACGCTTTAGACTCCTTATCAAATAGATTCAACTTGCCAATTCCTCTTATTGCTTTCCTATCACCATTAGCAATCATTACATGACCATGAGCCGGTTCTATGTCTTTTATCAGTTTATCATCACTAATCATATGGTGAGAGGCTCCTGAATCAACTACAAGCGGTTTACTAGTGTTATAAGCATGATAGGAACTAGGCGAGTTCTGTACTAAATGATCAATGTCTTTAAGCAGTCTAGATGCATCCTTATGAGAGTCATTTTCATCTTTCAAGTAATCAGGGATACTAGACAACCTATAAGCAGCATAGGAATACCCTAGAGGGTTACCGGATACATTACCATTCTCCTTGAGAGCTTTGATGAGGGCATCAATGTCTGACCTCCTGATCAGCTCATGATCCATGCTCTTCAAGGGAGTGTGTTGAGAAGTCAAGGCCTTTCCTTCCCCTTCACGAGTGGTTGAACCTGCTCCAGCTGAACCACCAGCTTCACTTGCCTCGGTTGAAAGGTGGGGCTCTTGCATCACGTTCCTTCATGAACTTTGCTGGTTTGAGATGAGGGTGGAGAATCCAACACTGGCTCCTTTTATGACCCGGCTTCTTGCAGTGATCACAGTTGCCTCCAAACCTCCTATCTTCACCACATCTTCTTTCATCAGGCCTGAACATGGCTCTATTAGCCTGAACAGCCTCGGCTTTATTGGCCAGGGAAAGCTCCCCCTTTCCACCAAACAACCCCAAGGACCCTTCCTCCTTCTGGATCTGAGCACACACTTCCTCCAAGGTTGGAAGCTTTGGTGACCTGAGTATGTGCTTAATCAGATCGTTGAAGGCCGGATTCAGAGTCAACATCAACCCAAACACCTGATCTTGTTCACGCCTCTCCATGAGAGTATCTTGATCTGTTGTGTTGGGTCTAAGCATCTCTAGTTCGGACCATAGTGCCCTGAACTTACCCAAGTGTTTGGTAAACTCAACATCTTCTTGAGCAAGAGTGTTTATGGCTCTCTTGAGCTCAAACACTCGACTCAGATTGGATGTGTTACCATAGATCTTCTGGAGAGTCTCCCACAGGTCCTTTGGAGTCTCGCAGTAGCTGTAAGCTTCTAAGATGGGTGGATCTAGAGAGCCTTGAATCATGGTTTGCACCATCATGTCATCTTGGATCCACTTCTGTTGAGCAGCTAAAGCAGCCTCCTTTGCACCTTCTTCCTCACTAGCAACTGATTTTGGAGCATCATCAGTGATATGACTCCACAAACCCTTGCTCCCAACCGCAGTCTTCACAAGCCGAGACCACAACAGGTAGTTTCCACCACCTTTAAGAGTAACCGGAACCGCTAACATCACCTTGCTTCCTTCCATCTTCTAAACGAACCTCAAGAACCCAGAAAGCTTGAACCTTTGAACTCGAAATGAAGCTGAAGAAAGTAGATCTAAACACCAGGATGTAACGAACCTGGCTCTGATACCATGAGATTTTGAGAGAAAGAGAGTAGAGTAACCGAGAGAATGAGAGAAAGAGTGAAAGATTGAGAGATTAGAAGAGAGTTTACTCGATGTTCATGATGAACTCGAGAGAGAGAGAGTAGAGAGAACCATAAGAGAAAGAAATGATTTGCTTGATTGATTATTCTGAGAGGAGATACAAATATATAGAGAGTGATTTAGGTTTACAACGGATACAAAGCAAAGGCTATGAAAAGGGAGACGTGGCCGGTCAAGGGGAAGAGGAGCGCCTGATTCAAACTTGTGGCTGTGGGCGCGAGATCCCTTTTGGCATCTTGACCAGATGCCTTCTTCTTTCCAGCAAGGGACAGGCTGTCTCGGTCAAGCATAAACCCTTATCCGCGAGCCATCTTCTTACTGAGTAACCCCACTGGTTAACTTCCTTCTTTAACCCACACCATTTAACCTTGCCTTCTTCCTGCCTTGTAACCCAAGTATCCACCATTGTTGTACGGACCTTAGGTTGTACGGACCAGGTTCATCCGTACAACTTGATCCGGAATTTGCACAAACCCAAAATGGTTTTTGGTCGAGAATAAAGTGTTTTAGGTCGAGTGGTCCGTACGGTCGGCCGTACAATCCGTACAGTCCGTACCGTCCGTACACTCGCCCTAAATTTGCACAAACCTTCCTTTGATCCCAAACATCATTCTGAACCTCTTAGACCTCCTCTCTTTATTAACTCAGATCAACATCCTTCATAATAAACAAAGTGTGTTCTTGATCAGAAACCCTTAATCTACCCCTTTCTTATACTTTAATCTCTTAATCTCTCTAAATCTCTTGTTTCTGTTCTTGATTCACACTAATCACATCAGACCTCTCTCTCATCATTTCAAGCTCTCATCTCGCCCTGAAGGGCTGTTCTTCATCACCACAGCCTGAACTCTGAAAATCCAACACTTTCTCCTCATGTAGCTGAGGCATGTAGTCAACTATATCACAGGACTATGTAAATGATCCTCCTTTCTCCTTTATTATTCTCAATACTCCCCCTCAAGATTGACCAAAGGAATTGGTTAAGCTTGGAACCATGAAGCATCCCCTCATTAAAACCTTAACATAGCAAAAACCTCTTGGGATAAAAACCATATCAAGGGAAAAGAGTGGGACCCTTCATGGAAGAGGATTAGTGAGATATGTCTATGAGTCCAAGCTTTGAATGAATGGACTCACAAACTTTGGTACTAGCTGCCTTAGTGAAGATGTCGGCCAGTTGATCTTCACTCCTTGTGTAACAAGGAAGAATTACTCCTTGAACCACCATCTGTCTGACCTTATGGCAATCCACCATTTGTCTTCACTCCTCTATGTGCTTGGTTCTTTCATGGAAGACTGAGTTGGAGGCTATATGAATTGCTGCTTGGTTGTCAGAGTGCATGGTAATTGGCGTGTTGGTCTCTATCCCCAGATCCTTGAGTAATCCTTTGATCCATACAAGTTCACTGGTGAGCTTCCTCATTCCCCTATACTCAACTTTAGCACTTGAGCAGGATACCACCTTCTGTTTCTTGCTCTTCCAGGTTACTAGATTGCCTCCAATAAAGGTGCAATAGCCTGTGGTTGACTTCCTATCTACACGATCACCTGCCCAATCAGCATCACAGTAGCCTACTATCTCAGAGCTGCCATTGCACCCCATCCAAACTCCTTGGCCAGGAGCACCACTCAAGTATCTTAGAATCCTCATCACCATGTTCCAGTGATGGACCTTTGGTACTTGCATATACTGGATTACCTGGTTCACAGCAAAGCAAATATCAGGTCTGGTTATAGTTAAATAAATTAGCTTACCAACAAGTCTCATGTATTGCTTTGGATCCTCATAAGGTTTGTCTTCAAACTCCCCCTCTCGCAAGACTTTGTAACCATCTTCAAGTGGAGTCTTTGCTGGTTTATCTCCAAGTTTTCCTGCTTCTTTCAAAAGGTCAAGAGTGTACTTCCTTTGGCATAAGAAGAGCCCCTCTTTAGAGCGGCATACTTCTATTCCTAGAAAGTACTTTAGTTCACCTAGATCTTTAATATCAAATACTGATTTCAGAAATTCCTTAGTGGATTGTATACCTTCTTTGTCACTCCCTGTGATGATGATATCATCAACATACACAAGGATGACAACTATACCTTTCCGACTGGAGAGAGTAAAAAGGGTGTGATCAGCTTCAGATCTTGTGAATCCTCTTCCATTCAGAGTTGTGCTCAGCTTGAAGTACCAGGCCCTTGGTGATTGTTTTAGACCATAGATGGCCTTTTTCAGCCTTAGAACATTCCCTGGTTGTACAAGGTGTTCTAAACCAGGTGGAGGACGCATGTAGACTTCATCTTCCAGTTCTCCTTGGAGAAATGCATTCTTCACATCCATTTGCCATAAGTCCCATTCAAGATTTGTTGCAAGAGATAGCACAATCCGGATGGTGTGTAGTTTGGCTACTGGGGCAAACGTGTCTATGTAGTCTTCTCCATATGTCTGAGTGTATCCCCTTGCTACCAGTCTTGACTTCTTCCTTTCAGGCTTCCCATTGCTCAAGTATTTGATGGTGAATATCCATCTACTGGTGACTGCTTTCTTTCCTTTTGGTAACTCAGATTCATACCAAGTATCATTGACCACCATTGCATTGATTTCTTCACCTACTGAGTCTCTCCATTCCTTGTCTTTCATTGCTTCTTCATATGACCTCGGAATGTCTTCTTGATCTAGCTGACCCATAAACACTTGATGTTCTTCTGGAAATTGAGCCAAGGAGCAACTCACTGAAGTGGGATGTGCAACAGCCTGACTATTGTAATAAACCCTTGTGTTTACCCAGTTAGATGGGTCTTTCCTCAGTCTTGTACTCCTTCTTAGTGTTTGGTTTTGTCCTTCTTGCTGCTCTTCTTCTTGAACTGGAGCAGGTTATGGTTCTTGTGTACTCTCCTGATCATGAACATCTGACCTTTCTTGACAGTCTTGCTGTGCTCGTTATGGTTCATTCCCCCCCCCCTTCAGGATCAGGAGGAGTGTCCTCAGTGACTGGTGGAGGTATACTAGAAGGCGCCTCCTTTGCATTAGAGAGACTAATGCCAAGACTTTCCATGATTATCCTCAGATTGTTAGCCCTATCTGAGGGTGCGTGAGACAATCCTTCAAGTTATCCCAACTCTTGTCATCATAAAATCCCTTTGACTCTAGGAACTTCACATCTCTAGACACCATAACCTTCCTAGTCTCTGGAACATAGCATTTGTAGCCTTTCTGGTTTGGTGAGTACCCAATGAAGATAGCTTTGACACTTTTAGCTTCTAGCTTGTTCCTTAGTTCACCTGGGATCAACACAAAACACACACACCCAAACACCCGTAGATGATCAATGAAGGGATAAGCTTTGTTTAATACCTCATAGGGAGAGACATCTTGGAGGATTTTGGTAGGTATCCTATTGATCAGGTAGCAAGCTGTGATCACAACATCTCCCCAAAATCGTTTGGGAACATTGGTGTGAAACATCATGCTCCTAGCCACATCCATGAGATGTCGGCTCTTCCTTTCTGCTACCCCATTTTGCTGGGGTGTGTATGGGCAACTAGTTTGGTGGATGATCCCATGCTTGTTTAGATGAGCTTTGAAAGCATTGCTTGTATATTCTCCCCCATTGTCTGATCTAAAAATTTTGATCTTAACATTAAAGTGGTTAGTTATGTATTTTTGAAAGTTCACAAAAGCTTCTAACACCCTATCCTTCGATTGCAGTAAGGTTAACCAAGTGTATTTTGATTTTTCATCTATGAAAGTCACAAAGTTCTTATGGTTTTCTCTAGATATACAGGGAGCAGTCCACACATCAGAATGAATAAGATTAAAGCAACTTTCATACATAGTCATAGACTTAGGGAAAACCGATTTGCAATGTTTTGCTTGAATACAAGCTTCACAACTATCATTCTTAAAAGAGATACTAGGCAACATCAAGATCAGTGCACGTGAGTGAGGGTGTCCTAGTCTAGCATGCCACATTGCATTTTTAGGGAAAACAGGAGATGAACTAAAAGCATAAGATAAATCAGATTAGGTACAAGCCCTCCTTGGTCACACCTTTACCAAGCAAACTACTTGTCTCAATATCCTGGAAGTAAACCTCATTAGGACTAAAGTCAGCAAGGCAGTTTAAATCAGTAGTAGCCTTATTAACAAATAACAAATTTGAAGTGAAAGTAGGCATATAGAATGCCTTTGACTCTTTGTTAAACAATTTCAGGTTTCCTATACCCTTAATGGGTACTTTCTCACCATTAGCAACCATTACATTTCCTAAAGCCGGTTTTATGTTACTCATAAAGCTAGCATCACTAATCATATGGTGTGTTGCTCCTGAATCTATCACTAATGGCTTAGCAACATTATTATCAGTATGTAAGGTATTTAGAGAGGTTCCAAGGACAATACCAGAGTTCTCCTTGAGAGCTTTGATGAGAGCATCAAGGTCTGACCTCTTGATAGTCTCATCTTGAGTTGTTCTCAAGGCAGGAAGGGAATTTGTTACCATGGCTTTGGCATCACCCATTGTACTTGATCCCACGTGAGAGCGCATGGTTGAGCACATAGATGGAGTGGTTGGTTCTGGTGTGTCGGTTGAGAAGTGTGCTCTTGCATCCATGTACTGAATTCTTGGTTCTTTGAACTTGGCCGGTTTGAGGGGAGGATTGAGTATCCAGCACTTGTCCTTCATATGGCCCTTCTTCTTGCAATGATCACACACCCACACCTTCTTATCCTCCTGCTTGTAGTACCCTTTGTTAGCTATGGCAACTTCCACCTTGTGCGACATGTTGAGCTCTCCTTTGCCTTCAAACAAACCCACTGACCCTTGTCCCCTCTGGATTTGGGCACATACTTCATCAAGTGATGGTAGCTTCTCAGCTCTTAGTATGTGCTTAATCAAGTCATTGTAGCATGGGTTAAGGGTCAGGAGAAGTCCAAAGACTTTGTCTTGTTCTCGCCTATCATTCAACATGATATGGGCACGGGAAGCACCCTTCTCACACTGGATGGATAGAGGATGAGTAACAAGCTTTGGTGGATGGATGGAGGTGAGAATGGAGTGAGTTCTTGCGGATGGAATGGAATTGAGATGATAACCGGCTTGATTGCTCTTAGAACGGATCAGTGGAGGATGGGAAACAACAAATGGTCGTGTAACCAACTTGCTATCTCACTGGATGGAGGATGACGTGATGATGGAGAGTGGATCCAAGCTGCTTGTTCGTATAAACAACTCAACAAGGACAAGGGATGGAGATGGAGTGAATAGATTGATTGATGAGGTCATGGACCAGAACCAACCTCCCATCACCATTCCTAAGGTCACAGAAGGCCCCATGAATGACCCGTTCCAAGGCTAGGAGGCTCAAGGATGGATTCATACTTGCTGTTCAAGCTATCCTAGACAATATGGACGAATCACTAAACATACCAATAGCTCAACCCACCAAAGTAGAGCATATCAACGAGCCAAGTGATGACTTGAGCAATGCCTTTGCGCAACTCAATATCACTCCAGGTAAGGAAGCTTATTTGGCTGAAACTGACAAGGATGGTTATGTGGCAGGAATGAATGTGGAAGAAGACCCCATTCCTGATGAAGAAGGCCTTAAAGACTCAAGTATTAAAGTACCAGAAATAGAAGACCAAGTCATGAGTTCTACCAAGGTTGATCCAGACGCCCTCAAGATCAACTACCTAGCAAAGAAGGCCAACACTGAACCAAGGGAAGTCTTTACTTTATTTACACTTTGTGCAGGTAAGATGGGTCAGTCTAGTGGTTCCTAGAACTCGCCTATCCCACAAGCAACCAGGGTTCGAGGCCAAGACCTAGCTTAGGCCTTATTTTCTTTTATTTTGCAACTTTCCTTTTTGGTCTTAAACCGGGCAATGTTAGTTTTCTATTTTTCGTTTAAAAACCTTAAGTCCTGTCGTTTTGAGTCTTTTTTTTTCCTTTTCTTGAGTCGAGCATTAGGTCAAAGCTGAAGGACTATTAATAAAGTCCCACACGCAGCCATTGTAACACACAACATTTTACCCTAGATCAATATACGAGTCAGTTTGCCCCCAACGCAAGCCGCAGCCGACTTCTTCTTTCTTGTGAGATTCAAGTGAGCAGAGTCTTGAACTGTATCAAGGATCCATCATCATCCTTGTGGTGTTCTTCGTTCCATCATCTTCATCATCAATCAATCCAACAAGAGAGAGCGTGCAAGCCAGCTTGTTAGATTCCATCCCCACTTGACTCCCCATCCGGTTAGGTGTTTATCAAGCGACCATCCTTTGTTCTCAAGAGAGTGCGTGAAAGCCAGCTTGAGAATCCATCTTCACCACCCTTCCAAAGACTCCTCCGAGTCTTATATCATTTAATATCAGAGCCAAAGGTTCCTACCTTTGGTTTTTCTTACCCTCTATCCTTAGATCGTTTGTTTCTCTTGTTCCTTTAGCTTATTAAAACGAAAACCCAAAAATATTTGCTTCTGTTATTGCTTCTGTTATTGCTTATTGTCGTGCAAGTTAATTATAAAAACCCATAAAAAAGTACTTGAGTTGCACCTAGTTGTCTGCTTAGGATTGATATCCGTTTGAAAGAAAAGAAAAACCATAAAGAGTTCATTGTCCTTGCTAGTGTTCGTGTAGTTCATAACTTGTTTTCTTATCAGAACTCGAGTTTACCTTGCTCAATAGGTTGTTAGATCTTTAAAAATTCGAAAAGCCAAAAAAATTTTAGTTTCTTTCCTTTTCTCGACCACCCGATATTCCTTTTGGTCGAGTTTCCTTTTTTGGTTTAAATCCTTGCGGCTGGTTCCTTGTTCCTTTTTTTTCTTTTGTTTTCGAAAAATACCCTAAAGACATTTCCTTTTCTCTCTTTTCCTTTTACCTTTTTACTAAGTCAAAAAAAAAGAAGAGAGTTTTCCATTTCGAATTAGAAACCCTTTTAGTTACCGTTGGTATTTAACCTTTTGTTGTTTTTGAGTGAGTCTAGTACATCAGCCGAGCAATGGGAGACCTTGGAACCGATGGAGTTAACCCTCCAACCATGGAGCAGATCATGACGGCTATGAGAGACGAGATGAGGGCTGTCATAGGAGAGTTTGGCCAGCAGATCAATGCCAGACTGAACCGACTGGAGCAACCTCAAAGGAGAGGCCCAATCCGCAACCAAAACCCCAATCCGGACGATGAAGATGGGGATGATGAGAGCATGCCCAGCCTAGAGGAAGAAGATCCTCTCTAAAACCGCAATCCTAGGAGACAGGACCCCCTTAGGAACAACCGAGCTAGAGAGGTACACACTAGAGAACAAAACAAAGACATTAAGCTAGTTCCTCCTACTTTTGCAGGTAAGTCCAATCCGGACGTGTACCTGGACTGGGAGAAACGCCTAGAATACATTTTTGAATGTTATGGCTATGGAGAGAACAAGAAGGTGGCCTTAGCAGCAGCTCAACTCACTGAGAATGCCCTGGCATGGTGGGACAGGAATGTAGCTGAAAGAAGGAGGAACCGATTTGGGGCAGTCACAACTTGGACTGACATGAAATAGCTCTTGAGGTTGAGGTATGTTCCTGATTATTACCACAGAGACTTACAAAAACATTTTCGCAAGTTATCTCAGGGTAATAGGTCAGTAGAGGAATACTTTGAAGAGTTTGAGAAGCTAATGCATTCACTTGAGTTGGAAGAATCCGAGGAAGCCTTGATGGCTCAATTCATTGATGGACTTCAAGAACGTATCTCCAGGAAGGTGGAAAGAACTCAATATAGTGGGTTGCATGAGCTCATGCATCTAGCCGTGCAGATTGAGCAGCAGATCAAACGCAAGACAGCCAATGCTGGACATGCCAGAACAACTGCACCATGGGCATCTAATGTCAACAAACCAGCGGACAAAAGTAAGGCTGTAGAGACTGATTCTCGGTTCAAAGGTAAGGGTAGTGAGCGAAACAAAGGTCCTAGACAAGAGCATAATAAGAACACTAACCAACAAAGAACTCGAGATATTACTTGTTTTAGATGTCAGGGGCGAGGTCATATGGCTAAAGAATGCCGAAACCAGAGGCTCATGACCATCACTGCCAATAGAAACTATGAGTCTCAAGATGAAGCTGACATGGAAGAGATTGAGTCAGGAGAAGAAGTGGAGTATCCGGACACTGGAGAAATGTTGGTTACTAGGAGAGTGTTGAGTGTGACCATCAACCCAGAGGAGAAGGCTCAAAGAGAAAACCTCTTCCACACTCGTTGCACCATCAAAGCTAAGGTATGTAACTTGGTAATAGATGGAGGATCATGTACTAACGTTGTAATAACCCTCACGAACCAATGAATTTTTGGTCGAGAAAAATTCCGTTCAACCAGTTCAGAGTTGGTCGATCAGATTTAAAAATAAAATCGATCCGATGAATTAATGTCTCAACGGGACTGTCATGTGGTCGAAAGGACTTCCCTTGATAGTTCTGGTTGAGTATTAATTATGTTGGTCGAATTTTATTTAAGCTGGACGAGATTAGTTAAAGTAGGACGAGATTTAAAGGTCGAGAAAATATTTATCAGAAACTGTCCGAAAATTATCGACCAGCTTCTTATAATTTCTTATAAATAGTCCATGGTAACTCACCACCTTGCCTGCCTGCTTTCTCCATAAAAGGCACATGACAGTCACAAGCTACCTGCCTGCTTGGTTAATAAGTAAGTCATGTGCAAGTCACAAGCTACTTGCTTACCTGCTTGCAGCTTTCTTCTTGGGAAGGAAAAGTTCAGCTGCTTGGTTACTTCATTGGACAGAAAAGATGAAACAGCTCGCCATGTGTCTGGCTGAGAGCTCAACTTGCTGTCCCTGTGGTTTAGTCATCAGAAGCAGCTCTTACATCTTTTTAACCTCTTCTTCCTCATTCTGGTCGTGCATAAACCTGAGAGAAACAAAGAAAAATCAGAGAGAGAGAGAAGAGAAAATCAGACAGAAAATTCAGTGTAAAAATTCAGAGAGAAAGAAAGAGAAACCAAGAGAAAGATCAATAAGAAACCAGAACGAAATTCCTCCACCACCTAGCTCAGTTTGTTTTAGTGAGAAGGATCAGAAGGTAAGAGAATTTGATTAAACCCTAGGCCTTGTTCAGCTTCTGTTATGAACCAAACCCTCATCTCTCTTTGTGATCAGTTCAGCCGCTGGTATACCTTGGAGAGGAGAACCGTTTAAGACCATCCAACCATGACGAATTAGGGTAAGCTTCATCTACCTACCTTAGCCATGTTCTGATCAAATCCGTGGGTTGCTTAGCTAAGGTCATGGTCGGATCCCTTGTTTAAGTTGGTGTACTTATCAGTTTAGTTTAGTTTCGGTTGGAATCAGTCTTTGGAAACTGTTAGTTAAGTGGTTATGGTCTTATTGAAGTTAAACCGAAATGAACTGACCTTGTCCTGAATCAACCTTGTCTTAACCAAACTGTTATGATATAGGAGGAGTAGAACCGAGCCTGAACTGAACTCATTTAAGTAGTTAGAGTGAACCAAACTGCCAAAATATTATTGTTCTGAACCGAACAGTTTTGATCTTGTCTAGTACTGGTCTGAGCCGAGCTGTCTACTGTCTGAACTTGTCATATCCTGATCTAGTCTGAGTTGATATGAACTGCTAAAGCTTTGTCCTGAACCGAGCTGATAAGATCTGATTTAAGTTTCCTCTTCCAAACCGAACTGTTGGATTAATGATCTTGTGTACCGAACTGCTTTGTTTTAGGTCAGTGGTCGAGGTCAGTGGCGGGATCAACCGGATCCTTCCTTGTGGACGTTCTGAATCAGAAGTGAAGTGGAGTGTGATTAGCTTGAGCTCGAGTTTAGTCTTCCTTAGCCAATCTCATATAAACAAAGGTGAGTCTAGATAGATAATTCATGAGTTATGAATGAATATTGCTTGAGTGAATTACTATTATGGTTGATTGATAAGTAAATCTATTGAACATTGTGAAGTGTCTTCTTAGTATAAATACTTAAGAAATATTATTCTCTATTCTTTAAGGTTTATCCCGAGCCTTAGTACTTGTTCTCAAGTACTAATATATAAGTATATTACTAAGTATATAAGTATGAATCATGTGAAGTCTTATCATATTCACTCTCCCTAAAGTCCCGCATTACCGTGGATTGGTCCTGCGATATGGAACAAGGTCACGAAGACACGATGATGGGGTCGCACCCTGGAGGCCGTGTAACTGCATGCAGCATTAGATGTTCGATCTTGGAATATCTGATGGAGATAATGGTTATATTTATTTTCCCGCTAGGCTCGGTTAGCCTTGGTGGTTTTCCGGGTTTAGCATATATATATATATATATTATAAGTATGAGTGAATGGCGGGTATTGTGGAGGTGATGTTTAAGATAGGATTCACATCGATAAAAGTTAGGCCTTATATATATTCAATAATTAAGGAATATATTTCCTCTGCATTCAAATGGAGTTCTCTGCTCGGGATATTTCTAATATTTGTTGGGGTGTGGGATTAGACTCACTGAGTAAACTAGTTACTCATGACTCATTTGTGATGCAGGTAACCATTAGGCGGGAGCCCTTACTTAGGACGGGAAGGAACAGCATTAGCCAGCGATAGTTTTATTATCCTTGCAAAGCCGTTTTGTTATATCTTATGTATAAACCTTGTTTACCAAAAACCTCGAGGTTAATCTATAACATTTGTGTAAGATGCTTTTCAATGAATAAATATATAATTTATAAAGAATGTTTTTAACGTACGGGTTCCATATGATATTAGTCCTTGTCCGGACGAACCAACTATTGGGTATTACTCGGTCGGGTTGTAAAGCCTTGAGTCGTACCTAATAGGATATGTGTACTTAGATGATTGGCCTTCGGTACCTAGATTTATTCTAGGAACTTCGGGTTAATCATTTATCTATACATTGTGGCTTCTCGGTTTGGTTTAAGTTACTTGTGATCGGCTGTGCATGTTCTTGTTTGATTGTTGCACGGCTGGTCGAGTCAACTTATACTTAGACCAGATCGGGGGTGTCACAAAGGTGGTATCAGAGCATGGTTATACGATGCTTGAATGGGACTTGTTTCAAATGTTTTTCGAGTCAAAATGAGTCGCAAGGATAACTAGGATATGCTGGTTGGTTCCTTCATCTTAGGATAGATAGTCACGGGTAGTAACCTTATCTTTAACTTTCATAGCAGATGCACCAAGATAAGCTCGACAGGGTGGAGCGCACTTACCGATTTTCCTATCTTCTTGCTCGGAGATATACAAGCCATAGTCGACACATCGAACACATAAATGGATCTATGTGTTATCGATGTCAAAGTGGACGTTGTTCGTAATGATCCGGTTCAAAGAGATCCGACTGCATATGAACACTCAGATGCACTTATTCTTCCCGCTGCTCAAGTCTATCCATCTTATACTCAGACATACCAGAAATGGAGACGTACAAGCCTGATTTATTCAGCAAGTGTTTCAAGCTTAGCGTTGGTGTCAGAGATAGTTCGACTGTATTTCAAGACGATAGACGCACCAGCACCATTCCGTTGCAACAAGACATCTTGACGTTTCTGAAGAGGATAAAGAAGTTGGGACCACAACATATCAAGGAATGACTAAACCACTCAACGTACACTTTGGATTGAGGAAGATTTCAGATTCAACATTGGAGGCAGACGACAAACATAGCCCATTGTTTCGAGGATTGCAAGAAGGATATGGAAGCATACAACATCAAGAAGGGTGCAGTGAGTTGGTCGTTAAGCATCAAGCGTCATTTAAGGAATGCTAGTCCAAGTTAGATAGATTTCTTTTAAGAATTCAAGATGGAGTGTATTCTACCCCAAGCATGGGACCGATTGGAGATTCCACTTATGGAGTTCACACAAGGAGATGTTTCCGCCAGAAGGTTAAGGTCGAGTGAATATGATTCATCCATTATGGTTTGGAGGTTGAGCCAAAGATCATAAGGACGTTCTTTGGGGACTTAATTCCCAAACCATTGGAGTAACTAAAGATTGCCGTGCTTAAGTGCTTTGAGGAGAAAGTATAGTATGACGTGTATGTCAAGAGAGCTGTTACTGCCAAGGAAGATTCTTCGTGCCATTTCGACAGTCTAATGGCTATCAGGTTTAGATCGAAGATCATTTTCAGCCAGGACAGTAGGGTCATGATTCTTCAAGTGTAAGGAGTCCTAGATCGCTTACGTCATTTCCACTTTGGTCGTTCCTCTGAAGAGTAAGGATGTTATTCTACCCTTTTCCATGAAGTTACCCAATACCTTTTACCTATACCTAGGGTACCAGTTGTTGAACATCATCGCGTTTCCCTACCATTAGTTCCGACCCAAGTGTTAGGCTATTTGGGTAGAGCCTACACTTTAGAATTCCTTGGACCGTCAAAACTCCTGAAAGGTCCAATCACAGGTTTGTTTCTTATTCCATTGTGTGTTGTGTTAATTTATTTATTTTAAAAAAAAATTATTATGAATGATTATATAATTAAGTAAAAGCTTGATCAAGGTGTCGTAAGAGACCTTTTCTATGGACGGAATTTTCCGCCCATTTTGTGTTTGATTCGGGAACAACACATAGATGTAGTTCCCGGGTAGTGTCATTGTATTAGGGAGGATTCACTTTAGTGAATTCAAGTCTATCGTTCTTATTCGTGGAAGTACTGGCTGCCATTTAGAATTATGGTATGCCTTCGTATCCCATCCCCATTCCTTAGTACTTCCATTAGAACGATATGTTTCTATCTAGAGTGAGATTGGCTATCTAGTTTCCGAGCTCAGTTAGGATGTGGTAGAAGAAAGAAGTTCTTGGGAAAAGATTAGTCACCGTTGGCCCAGAATGGTATTCTACCAAGTGTTGGAGCATCGCTCATACCAGTCTTGGAGAGTTAAAAACAGTTTGGAAAAGATGAAGAGGAGTATTCCGTAATCTTGAGCATTGTCAACATAGAAGATAAAAAGGGGAGGATAGTCTCATAGTCAGAGAATTCAAAGATATGCTTAAGGCGCCAGAAGGATTGTCGACAACTAGAATTAATATATATTCAGTAGTCATCTTGAACTTGGATTCGCTGCATCAGCCTAGACATCTCGGCAAGTGGTTCTAATCGAGCAAAGTAACAGATAAGAGATTTATTTGGAGAAAGGTTTTGTTCGATTTAGTTCTTTGCCATGGAGTTTACACATGTCAGTGGTAAAGACGAAGAACTAGAGTTTGCGGTTATGTTCGACTATAGTTAAATCAAGGACGTGACC
Organism: Moricandia arvensis; assembly: GCA_905132765.1. Taxonomy (NCBI): domain Eukaryota; kingdom Viridiplantae; phylum Streptophyta; class Magnoliopsida; order Brassicales; family Brassicaceae; genus Moricandia; species Moricandia arvensis. Next base: position 38,045 of record CAJHQP010004576.1, on the reverse strand, counting down.
ATTAGGGTCAAGTATCAATATCTAGAATTGAAGAGTGATTAAGAGGTCGCAAGGAGCAGTTTTGTTTCAAGGATGTTTGATGAACGCTGCAAGTTCAATTAAATGCTTATATAGGGCATGGGAAGTTGGATCCCTTAGTCAGTCAGTTGGAACAAGGATTTGATGCAGATTCAGAAAAGAGCGCTACTATTACCGAATGGTTCTGTCCAATCTCTGTTATCAAGATTCAGAGTTCTTTGGATTGGCCAGTTACCATCAGAAGTTGGTTTAAGGGTTCACAAGCATATCAAAGCCACTGACTCGTCTTACCGGTAAAGTTGTCACCTATGAATGGAGTTCAGAAACAAAAGAAGCATTCGATAAACTGAAGCAAGCTTTGATATTTGCACTTATCTTAGCTTTGCCTAAACCTAACCATCTGTACACCCTCTATACAGATGCATCTCATGTTGGATTAGGTCGTGTACTGATGTAGGACGATAAGGTAATCGCCTATGCATCAAGACAACTAAGAAAGTGTTAAGTAAACCATCCCAACGCATGACCTGGTAATGGCCGCAGCAGTATTTGCTCTTCGGATTTGGCGATCATATCTATATGGAGAGAAGATCCAAGTGTTCACAGACCATAAATACCTTAAGTATCTTTTTACTCAACCTGATTTGAACCTAAGGCAAAGGCGTTGGATGGAGTTTGTAACTGACTACGACATCCAAATCCTATACCATTCAGGAAAAGCAAATGTTGTTGTTGATGCTTTTAGCCGAAGGAAAGTTGAGGTGGATATTGAAAAGAAACTTCAGAATCTCGAAGTAGAGTTCAATATGATTAGTTTGGCTGCCTTGGAAGGAGAAGAAGGAGAACCTTTAGGATTACAAACAGTGAGCCAAGCCAGTTTACTTGCTCGTATCCGAGAAGCATAGATGAGAGACGAGAACCTAAAGAAGATTTGAGAAGAGCTGAAAGAAAGTAATTTCAGAGGATATCAAGTTGTCAATGATGGAACCTTGTTACTCAATGGTCGAGTAACCGTTCCAAAAGGAGAAGGACTTCGAGAATAGATTCTAAGGACTGCACACCATTCTCTCTTAAGCATTCATCCTGGAAGTACCAAGATGTATCAATACATAAATTACAAATTCATCGTACAAGAGTACTCAGTTGGTGAATTAAGTTTGGTATAGACGAACCTGTTGAATCCTCAGTTGCTAGACAGAAGAAGGAAATCAGAAAGCAATAGAACCAGACTTGGACATGGGAAACTTCAGAAAGATTTGAGTGGTTCAGAAGTTTTTGAAGAATATCAGATGAGCAGAAGTGTACCAAAGATTGTAAGGAAGATAATCCTTGGAATGGGTGAGTGTGTGTATTTGAGAGTAGCACCCTTGGTTTGGATCATGTTAGCGTGATTGATCGTGCATGTTCTTGTTTGATTGTTGCACGGTTAATCAAGTTGACATTGACCAGACCCGAGATGTTACCTTCAGTATGGCACATCACCTAACGTTCCATATTTGCATGTTGTTGATATGGGAGAAGGTAGATAGAAAGATTTCACGAGTGATGGTATTAAGAGACTTGAGGATGTGAAAAGAAGTATGTAAGCTGCAGTTGACGAGAGTTATGTTGCAGTAATGAATTGATTATCAGAGTTAGAAATTGTTGCCAGTCAAGTATCAGTATGTCACCATACGAAGCTCTGTATGGTCGACCTTGTAGAACACCAGTGTGTTTGACCGAAGTTGGTGAACGAAGAATCCTTGGTCCAGAAATAGTAGATGAGGCTGCAGAGAAAGTAAGGATAATTCAAGAAAATATGAAGAAAGCCTAAGGCCGTCAGAAGAAGTATGCTAACCGCAATATAAGAGAAGTCATCTTTGCAGTGAATGATCTAGTCTTCTTGGAAATAGTTGCCCAGAAAGGGAAGGATCGGTTTGGGAAAGTTGGAAAATTGGCAACCCGATACATTTGCCCGTGCAGAATTATTGCTAGAGTTGGAGAAGTAGCCTACCGACTTGAACTTCCACCCGATATGCCTATGCACCCGGTATTTCATGTATCGATGTTGTGTAAGCATATACTGGATCTGAATATTGTCAACCCACAACAAGCAGAGAATCTGCAACCCAACCTCACTTATCCTGAAAGTCCTTTGTGGATAGACGAGCGTCATATAAGGAGATTGAAGAGCAGATGGATTTCTAGAGTTCAAATATTTTGGGGCAAGCGATAGAAAGATGTAGTCACATGGGAGGATGAAGAAAAGTTCAGAGCTGATTACCCATAACTCTTTTCAGATACCTCAGATGTCCAGTAAAGTGTCCACTTGTAAGTTTTGAGAATTCGGGGACGAATTCTTTTGAGGGGGGAAGAATGTAATAACCCTCACGAACCAATGAATTTTTGGTCGAGAAAAATTCCGTTCAACCAGTTCAGAGTTGGTCGATCAGATTTAAAAATAAAATCGATCCGATGAATTAATGTCTCAACGGGACTGTCATGTGGTCGAAAGGACTTCCCTTGATAGTTCTGGTTGAGTATTAATTATGTTGGTCGAATTTTATTTAAGCTGGACGAGATTAGTTAAAGTAGGACGAGATTTAAAGGTCGAGAAAATATTTATCAGAAACTGTCCGAAAATTATCGACCAGCTTCTTATAATTTCTTATAAATAGTCCATGGTAACTCACCACCTTGCCTGCCTGCTTTCTCCATAAAAGGCACATGACAGTCACAAGCTACCTGCCTGCTTGGTTAATAAGTAAGTCATGTGCAAGTCACAAGCTACTTGCTTACCTGCTTGCAGCTTTCTTCTTTGGAAGGAAAAGTTCAGCTGCTTGGTTACTTCATTGGACAGAAAAGATGAAACAGCTCGCCATGTGTCTGGCTGAGAGCTCAACTTGCTGTCCCTGTGGTTTAGTCATCAGAAGCAGCTCTTACATCTTTTTAACCTCTTCTTCCTCATTCTGGTCGTGCATAAACCTGAGAGAAACAAAGAAAAATCAGAGAGAGAGAGAAGAGAAAATCAGACAGAAAATTCAGTGTAAAAATTCAGAGAGAAAGAAAGAGAAACCAAGAGAAAGATCAATAAGAAACCAGAACGAAATTCCTCCACCACCTAGCTCAGTTTGTTTTAGTGAGAAGGATCAGAAGGTAAGTGGTGTGACCACCATTGGGTCAAATGCAACCTCTAGTCAATCCAATTGCCAAGACACCAAGGAACCAGAAGAGGAGGCTTACCAGGGAGAGATCCAGGAGCTGGTGGAGGAACTAGAACAAGTAGACCCCTATGTAGCCGACTGGATGAGTGGAGAGGAAGAGATGGATCAGAATGCAGCTCAAGATGACTTGATCTTCTCAGTTGGACCGATTACAAGATCAAAGACAAAGGCTCAGAGGCAAGCTTTGCTAGCTCTGCTTGAACACGTGAGACAAGAGGAGGAATCGATCAAGAGTGAAGAACCAGCATGTTGGTTTAATGTGATTTCGATTTGTACTTAAATTGAACCAGCAAACCAAAGACAATTAGGATTAGGATTTTCGATTCAGAGTAGTAAACCAATTTCAATTGGGTTTAGGGTTAGGTTTAGACAAAACCAATTTCAATTCGGTTTAGGTTTAGGGTTAGACAAAACCAAAACCATCTCGGTTTAGGTTTAGGGTTAGATGTAGCTTTCTATTTAAGCAAGCGCCGCAGGCAGCTTGAAACTCATTCAATAAACTCGAAATCTTTTAAGCACTTTGCTTGTCTCGTCTTCTGCTTTCTCTGTTCAGCAAAAGGAACATTGATCTTCATCTAAAGGAAGGAATTCCTTGTGATGTATCAACGACAATACAAGGTAATCTTGTGTCATTGAGTAGCAACACATCTCTGAGGCATCAACATCGCCAAGGAGAGCAGTTCATCATCAGATCCGAGTGCTAGTAGTCTCGTGATCAACCCTCTATCCATCCCCTTCAAGTGATCCGTGGAGAGCAAGCCTATCCAGGCCGTACCAAGTGGTATCAGAGCCACTTGAAGGTTAGGGTTCGTGTTTGTCTACTCAGATCTATCATTCCATCAAACACTTTCTTCTCTTTCTATCTGTTGTAAGCTGATCCGGCCAACCCCTATAGAAAAATCAAAAGAAAAGTGGTCTAAGATCTAAAAACAGAAAGAGATCGGCCAAATCAAAAAAAAAAAAAAAAAAAAGAAAGAACAAAGCTGAGGAGAAATCCAGCTGGGGTGGTAAAGCGGATTGGTGACCAAACTCTTTCAATCTGTCTATCTAAATCACTTGGGATAAAAGTTCTAGAGCTTAGGTGAAAGAGCTTTGAATCTTAACTGAACTCGTGAGAAAGGCAGAGACTTGGCAACTAAAACCGAGTGAGAGAGAGTTTTGTTTGCTATTTGGCTTTTCTAACTTGTTTTTCAGGTTACTATGGCTGAAAGAAGAGAGGGAGAGGATGTGGGAGAACCTGTCGTTCAACACATCCGGCTTGATCAACTACAGTTTGAAGCCATGATCGCTGAGGTCACCAGGAGAATGGAGAGAGTTAACCGAGCTAACGTTGACTTACCTGGTATTGATCATGTTGCAGGTGTAGGTGCTGAACGAGCTAGGCTGAGACCTAGGAGAAGAGCTCGTGCAGTGGAAGAGGTTGAGGAGCAACTTGAGTCCGCAGAAGAGAGTGAAGGAGACTCACTGGATGGACAGCAACCTAGGCACCACAACAGAAGGGTGCAGGCTGATGACAATCTTGGTAGCCTCAAGCTGAGAATACCACCATTCCATGGCAAGAATGATCCTGACGCCTACTTGGAATGGGAGAAGAAGATAGAGCTGGTCTTCGGATGCCAACACTACACTGAGGAGAGGAAGGTCAAGCTAGCAGCCACTGAATTCTGTGGTTATGCTATAAACTGGTGGGAGCAGATTGCAACAACAAGGAGGCGCAATGGAGAACCCAAATCACCTCCTGGTTTGAGATGAAAACCTTGATGAAGAAGAGGTTTGTCCCTGCTCACTATGGACGAGACCTTCACCAGAGATTGAGAAGACTTTCTCAAGGCACAAAGAGTGTAGAAGACTATCACCAGGAGTTGGAGACACTCATCATGAAGGCTGAAGTGGTTGAGGATGCTGAAGCAACCATGGCTAGATTCCAAGGAGGACTCAACCGGGAAATCCAAGATAGACTGGAGCTACAAGAATATGAGGACATGGATGAGTTGTTGCACAAAGCCATACTGATTGAGCAACAAAACAAAAGAAGAAGCACTGCCAAGTCCCAATTCGGATCTGCTTCAAAACCAGCCTACTCAAAGGATGACAAATCCTTCTCTAAACCAAAAGAAGGAACCTCAGCAGTAGGTTCCACGCGTGATGACAAGGGCAAAGGGACAGCAACACCTGCTAGGTCCCGGAATGTCAAGTGCTTTAAGTGTCATGGCTTTGGACACTATGCTAATGAGTGTACCAACAAGAAGGTCATGATCATGCTCGACAATGGAGATGTAGTCTCGGAAGATGAAGAGGAGCTATCTGAGGAGGATGTGGATTACCCTGTCAAGGGAGAACTTCTAGTCACCAGGAGGACTCTCAATGTTCAACCAAAGGCGAAAGAACATGAACAGAGAGAGAACTTGTTTCACACCAGGTGTTTAGTCCTAGACAAGGTGTGTAGCTTGATCATTGATGGAGGGAGCTGCACAAACGTGGCAAGTGAGACACTAGTGAACAAGCTGAGCCTTACTGTCCGCAATCACCCTAAGCCATACACACTCCAGTGGCTAAGTGAAGAAGGTGAAATGCGAGTGACCAAACAAGTGATGGTGCCCCTGACCATTGGGAGATACCAGGATGAGATCACTTGTGATGTCCTACCTATGGAGGCTAGCCACATCTTGCTGGGCCGCCCATGGCAGTATGACAAGAGGGCAGTGCATGATGGCTACACGAATAGGCATTCCTTTGTTCACAAGGAAAGAAACATCACCCTGGTGCCATTGACTCCACAAGAAGTGCATCAAGATCAGGTGCAACTCAAGCTGAGAAGAGAAGAAGCTAAGACCACAGTTTCAGCTTCACTCAAGGAGGACACGGCCAAGGTAAGTACTCATAACCTTTTTGCTTCTTCTAAAGAGATCAAGGAGGCATTGAACACTCAACAGCCCATGATCCTTGTTTTGTTCAAAGAGTTACTAACCACTGGGGCTAATCATGAACCAATTATTCCAAAAGAGATTGAGTATCTTTTGCAGGAGTATAGGGATGTCTTTCCAGAAGATAATCCAATTGGTTTGCCACCCATCAGAGGCATTGAGCACCAAATTGACTTTGTACCAGGAGCTTCACTCCCAAACCGTCCAGCATACAGGACCAATCCTGTTGAGACCAAGGAGCTTCAGAAACAAGTCAATGATCTCTTGGAGAAAGGCCACATCAGAGAGAGCATGAGTCCTTGTGCTGTACCTGTTCTGCTGGTACCCAAGAAGGATGGAAGCTGGCGCATGTGTGTGGATTGCCGAGCCATCAACAACATCACAGTTAAGTATAGACATCCTATCCCTCGCTTAGATGACATGTTAGACGAGTTACACGGTTCATGTGTCTTTTCTAAGGTTGACTTAAAGAGTGGTTACCACCAGATTAGAATGAAAGAAGGGGATGAGTGGAAAACTGCTTTTAAGACTAAGTTAGGATTGTATGAGTGGCTTGTTATGCCATTTGGTCTTACTAACGCACCTAGCACTTTCATGAGGTTGATGAACCATGTCTTGAGAGCTCTTATAGGTCGATTTGTGGTTGCTTACTTTGATGATATTCTCATCTATAGTAAGACCATGAAAGAACATGTTGAGCACTTGAGACAGGTTTTAGATGTGCTTAGGAAAGAGAATCTGTATGCTAACTACAAGAAGTGCTCATTTGGAACAGATAACCTTGTCTTTCTAGGTTTTGTTGTTACATCACAGGGCATACAGGTTGATGAAGAGAAGGTGAAAGCTATCAAGGAGTGGCCGACTCCTAAAACCATTGGAGAAGTCAGAAGTTTTCATGGACTTGCTGGCTTCTACAGGAGGTTTGTGAAAGACTTCAGCACCATTGCTGCCCCACTCACTGAAGTCATCAAGAAGAATGTGGGATTCGCATGGGGGCAAGCTCAGGAAGATGCATTTCAGTTGCTAAAAGGGAAGTTAACCAGTGCTCCTTTACTTGTACTCCCTGACTTTCTTAAAACTTTTGAGATAGAGTGTGATGCATCTAGAGTGGGAATAGGAGCCGTGCTGATGCAAGAAAAGAGGCCTATAGCTTACTTCAGTGAGAAGCTTGGAGGCGCCACATTGAACTACCCAACCTATGACAAGGAGCTGTATGCCTTGGTGATGCGTTAGCGGATATTACACACCACCCTGCACAGTGTGACTCCTCACAGGCCATCTCAGCCAAGTCGGAATCGGCCACACCGGCACGCACCCACTGCAGTGGTAATCAACTCCAACCCTTCATCGATCGATATTACACACAATCGATAGGTTGTTGGCTCGGGGGATCGAACCCCTTACCCTTTATCAGCAATCTGGTAGGAAAGCTGACAACCAGTTGAGCTGCAGCACAATTGGTTGTCAGTGATCCCAACAGATCGCTGTCAAAGATATTACACACCAATACACCACCCTGCACAATATGATGAGTAAGTGGATATTACACACCACCCTGCACGGATATTACACACCGGCCCTCACCCACTGCAGTGGTAATTAACCCCAACCCTTCCTGGATATTACACACCATAGGTTGTTGGCTCGGGGGATCGAACCCCTTACCCTTTATCAGCGATCTGTTGGGATCACTGACAACCAATTGAGCTGCAGCTCAACTGGTTGTCAGCTTTCCTACCAGATTGCTGATAAAGGGTAAGGGGTTCGATCCCCCGAGCCAACAACCTATCGATTGTGTGTAATATCGATCGATGAAGGGTTGGAGTTGATTACCACTGCAGTGGGTGCGTGCCGGTGTGGCCAATTCCGACTTGGCTGAGATGGCCTGTGAGGAGTCACACTGTGCAGGGTGGTGTGTAATATCCACTAACGCATCAGGATCCAAGCTGCTTGTTTGTATAAACAACTCAACAAGGACGAGGGATGGAGATGGAGTGAATAGATTGAAGAACTCAATCAGATGGATCGAAAGTCGCCACAAACTCTATGGAATGAGCTTGATAAGACTAGGTTGCTCTCAATGCTGCTTCTCACACACACGGAAAGACTTAGGGTTTTGCTAGGGGGCAAACTGTTGGAATGAACAAATAAAGCTGGAGTTGATGAAGAGACCAAACAAATCAGGAGCAAGCAAATCAAGCATCTGGAACAAGCAGATTTGAATCTGTCCGTACAGTCTTGCTCCACAAGCAACTCATCTTGACCTAACTTACCTTGCAAGGCAAGAAAGGAGTCGTGGAGACTTAATATGGACGTTGGGAGCCTCCAGAAGTAAAGGGAATCAAGTTTGAATGGAAGTACTCAGTTCTTGTTTGATTTGGACAAGTAGAAGTCACATGGGTGCTTTGGAGAAGCAGCTGGACCTGTCACTATCACACCAAGCTGAATGTGCCCTCTTCCTCCAGTCACTTTCTCTTCCTCTGGACGTGCCAGACTGTCCATGCCATAGCCTGCTCCTTACCAGTCTGCCCCAGCCAGTTCTGAACCTGCTCTGGTCTCTCTTTCTTTACAAAATTAGTTATTTAAGTTTTCATGTTTTATTAGTAATTTATTGTGCTTGTAATGTCTTGTAACTTGGCTATAAAGCCCTCACATGTAACCCACGAAATTCCTAAGGAGAGTTGAGCCTCCTCCTTCACTTATTCTCTGGTTCACAATCTCTCATACTCTCTGAAGTGATAAGTTAACTCTTTCCTTCAACAAATCTCTGGTTACTTTATTCTCTCAGTCTCTTATTCTCACAAACTCTCAAATACTCTCACTCTTAATTTCGTCCATCCTTCACTGTCTCTGGTCCATACTAAACCAGAAGATCACAAACACTCTCTATAATCCCATCATTCTCACTTAAACTCTCAAAACACTCCCTCTTTGATTCTCAGTCTTTCTGGTCCAAACTAAACCAGAAGCTGATTCCCTTCACCAAAATCATTCTCCATTTTATTCTCACCATTTTCTCTCTATTCTCACATGGTATCATAGCTACAAGCTCCTGAAAACTTTTCTTACTTCCGCAAATGAATCTCTGTTCAAGTTTCTCTTTAAAATCTGCTTGGTTGCATCCTTTTATCCTCTGGTCCAAAGGTCTTCAAGGAGGGAAGAACCTCACCAGAACTCAAGATAGAGGACTATCTCATTCTCTGGAACTCAAGAAAGCTTCAACTCAGTTCAGCAAGCTTCTTCAAAGTCCAGTTTCAAATCCAATCTCCTGCAAAACCAGTAGGAACATTCTATTGTCCACTGGTCCAAAACTCTCCAAGATGGAGAAAACAAATGAAATGGCGACCCCAGAGACTTCCAAGGGTCCAAAGAAGAAACCAAAACACTTTTCTCTTGTCCAAAATGCTGAAGAAAACCCATGGAGAAAATCAATTTTGGAGCAAGGTCACTGAAGAAGCTTCAAAGTTTGGTTGTTTAAACTATTCTCTGGGAAACAAAGTTGAAGCTCATTCTTTGATCTCCAAAACCCACGACCAGCAAGAGGACAGGAGGGGTTTGAAGTTTGTCCCTGCCAAGAAGGAGGGAATCAAGAAGAAGAGGTGTTGGACAGTCAATCCACACCTAAAACAACTTCAGTGTCAATAAGCCCCATGGGGCTGGAGGTTCAAGAAACCAGCTCAGATTCTTGATAAGCTGTGCCTCCTTAAAATAAAGAGCAAGAAGCCCATGTGTTCAGAGCCTACAGAAGATGTACATTCCTGTCCATGGAGAAAATACCCACTGCCCAACAACACTTTGGACACTGATTGTGTTCATTAACTCCCAAGATGGTAGAGAGGAAGATTGGTACTGTGGAGAGATTGCTCAAGAGGTCTTACCTGAAGCCAAGAGGGTGAACAGGAGGTTCCTCAAGAGAGAAAGGCCACGATTCAAGCCAAGAGGGTTGTGGTCTCAAGGTGTTGGCTGGCATTGGCTCTCAACTTCAAGCTTGGCCATATACTCTCATTCTCTGGTCAAGCTTGAGGAGGGGTGTTAATGAGAATCCAATGACCCATTGTTGATGCTGAAGAAAAGGAAAAAAAGTTGAGTTGACCAGGGATATACTTGGCTGAGCAAAGAGAAGGCAGTTCACTGAAAAGATGGCAGCTAACTCTTTGCAAAGTCCCCCTATCAAGTCAGTTCTACAAGTCAAGTTGTGAGGCCATTCTGAAGAAGGATGAAGTGAGGAATTCAAGTGCAAGCCAGGAGGGCAGACACTCCTCATTATCATCCCAAAGACATGTTGGCTTGATCTCAATCCAATAAGAAGGCAAGAAGTCAGAAGCAAGGGGGAGACAAGCTGTGAAATAAGAAGAAGGTTCAAGAGAAACCATTTGAAGTGTGAATCAAGGAAAGGGCGTGTCTTACTTGCAAATAAAGATGCCCAAAAGGAGACTGGATTGCTTGTACTCTTTTTCCCTATAATTAGGTTTTTAATGAGGCAAGTAATCTCAGTTCCAAGCTTGCCCAAGGATTCCTATGGTCAAGATTGAGGGGGAGTGTTGGAATGAACAAACAAAGCTGGAGTTGATGAAGAGACCAAACAAATCAGGAGCAAGCAAATCAAGCATCTGGAACAAGCAGATTTGAATATGTCCGTACAGTCTTGCTCCACAAGTAACTCATCTTGACCTAACTTACCTTGCAAGGCAAGAAAGGAGTTGTGGAGACTTAATATGGACGTTGGGAGCCTCCAGAAGTAAAGGGAATCAAGTTTGAATGGAATTACTCAGTTCTGGTTTGATTTGGACAAGTAGAAGTCACATGGGTGCTTTGGAGAAGCAGCTGGACCTGTCACTATCACACCAAGCTGAATGTGCCCTCTTCCTCCAGTCACTTTCTCTTCCTCTGGACGTGCCAGACTGTCCATGCCACAGCCTGCTCCTTACCAGTCTGCCCCAGCCAGTTCTGAACCTGCTCTGGTCTCTCTTTCTTTACAAAATTAGTTATTTAAGTTTTCATGTTTTATTAGTAATTTATTGTGCTTGTAATGTCTTGTAACTTGGCTATAAAGCCCTCACATGTAACGCACGAAATTCCTAAGGAGAGTTGAGCCTCCTCCTTCACTTATTCTCTGGTTCACAATCTCTCATACTCTCATACTCTCTGAAGTGATAAGTTAACTCTTTCCTTCAACAAATCTCTGGTTACTTTATTCTCTCAGTCTCTTATTCTCACAAACTCTCAAATACTCTCACTCTTAATTTCGTCCATCCTTCACTGTCTCTGGTCCATACTAAACCAGAAGATCACAAACACTCTCTATAATCCCATCATTCTCACTTAAACTCTCAAAACACTCCCTCTTTGATTCTCAGTCTTTCTGGTCCAAACTAAACCAGAAGCTGATTCCCTTCACCAAAATCATTCTCCATTTTATTCTCACCATTTTCTCTCTATTCTCACACAAACTGACTCATATATTTCATAATATGTTAAAGAATACAAGGCTGCTTATAGGGGCTTATATACTCGCCGATGCAGCTATGCCCTTCTAGGGGTCTTTGAAGCAAATTTATTACATGACTCAATCTTAGGACCTAATGAAAACTTAGGCTAAACAATGCCTTGACTCTTTATTCGAAATAAACTAAAAAGGAAACAAAATACTGCAAGAAAAATATGATTTGGTTAGTCAAAATATCAAGCATATAATATAGACTCTTACCTTTGTTTGGGAGGCGCCTCTTGATGGTTTTTAAATTGACTAGCCGTTGGAGAAGAGCCAAGCTTGAAGTGTAGTCGTTTTGGGGCTTGTCTCTTACTCCTAAACTCACCGTTTCACTTAAGGGGAGAGATGGTGAATAAGGAAACCATCTCTTTATGCGGAATGATAGACCATAGGATAGCATTATCTTTTGGACCGTCTTGTATAACATAAGGTTGAGTCTTTATAGCCTCTGATCCGGAAATGGAGAGCTTGTCTAGACGGTTTGTAATGTCATCTAAGTTGGGGTTGCTATTAGCCTTGGCAAACAATCCTTCAATGGCTTCACAGAAGCTTGCAATCACCCCCTTGGTTCCTGATCTTGTTCTTGGTGCTTGTCTTAGGGTGGGGATGTTGATGTCTGGTTCTATGTCCTCATCACTTCTAAAACTCTATCTTTAGATTGAATTAAGGTTAGCCAAGTGTACTTTGATTGCTCATCTATAAAGGTGACAAAGTATTTATGGTTTTCTCTAGAAACACATGGAGCAGTCCAGACATCTGAGTGAACAAGATTCAGTGTTCATAAATAGTGGTTGATTTAGTAAAAACGGTTTTGCAATGTTTGCCAAGGATACAAGCTTCACAGCTATCATTCCTAAAAGACAGATTAGGGAACATCAATCCTAAGGCCCGAGAATGAGGATGGCCTAATCTAGCATGCCATAAAACATTAGAATCTAAAACAGAAGCAGAACTAAGAGCATAAGGTAAATCTGATTTAAGTTTGGTGTCTTCAAGCAAATAAAGGTCTCCTTTGCTTACACCCTTTCCAATCATCTTACTTGTCTCAATATCCTGAAAATGAACTTCATTAGGGCTAAAAATCACATGACAATTAAGATCAGAAGTCGTTTTCTTAACTGAGAGCAAGTTAGAAGCAAAAGTAGGCATATATAAGGCTTTAGATTCTCTACCAAACAAGTTCAAGTTCACTATGCCCTCAATGGGTACCTTATCACCATTTGCAATCATCACATTTCCAAGAGTAGGTTTAACATTACTAATCAGTTTAGCATCTTTGATCATATGGTGAGATGCCCCTGAATCTATGATCAATGGCCTAGTAGGTTGAGATATGTTCTGAATTGTATTTAAAGCATTATGATCATTACTACTGATGTTACCAGAGTTGGCATTGAGGGCTTTTATGAGAGCCTCAATGTCTGACTTGCGGATTAGGGAGTCCTCCTGGTTAAGTTGAGTAGATGTTCCAGCAATGTGAGCAGTGGAGCTCATGGCCCTCCCTCCATTCTGGTTGAATCTTGATGGAGGACGGAGGTGAGGGTGAAGAATCCAGCACTGGTTCTTCATGTGGCCGACCTTCCTACAATGATCACAAGTCACTGACTTCTTCCTATCTTCTGGTTTGAAGAAGGCCTTGTTTGCCGTTACTATCTCAGCCTTGTTGGCTAAGTTGAGTTCTCCTTTTCCTCCAAACAGACCAACTGAGCCTTGTTCCTTCTGGATTTGAGAGCACACCTCTTCCAGACTTGGTAGCTTATCAGCCCTCAGAATATGCTTAATGAGGTCGTTGTAAGCTGGGTTGAGAGTGAGGAGAAGCCCAAATACCTTGTCTTGCTCACGTCTTTCATTCAGGATAGTGGGATCAGTAGTGCTTGACCTCAACATCTCCAGTTCTGCCCAGAGAGCTCTGAACTTACCAAAGCGTTGGTTAAAGTCCATATCTCCCTGGTTCAAGCAGTTGATGGCCTTCTTTACTTCAAAGACCCTACTGAGGTTGGATATGTTTCCATATACCTTCTGTAGGGTATCCCACAACTCCTTTGCGGTTTCACAGTATGAGTAGGCCTCCATTATGGGACCATCAAGTGAGCTTTGGATGATATTCAGCACCATAAAGTCCTCTTGACTCCATTTGCCTTCATCTGCCACCACAATCTCCTTGCCATCTTCTCCTTAGATGGTTTGCTTTGGCGCCTCCCCTGAAGTGATATGCGTCCATAAGCCTCTTCCACCAAGGGCATTCTTGATCAATCTTGACCAGAAAAGGTAGTTAACCCCCTTTAGAGTGACTGGAATCACCACTGCCTTGTTTTGCTCCATTTCGAAAAGCTATTGACCAGTGGGTAAAAGGATGAACCAAGAATTTTTAGAGAAGTAAAGATGAGTTTCTGAATACTGAAGCAACCAGAGAGTACAACAGAACAAGTTTACTCTGTTTGTATTGTGAACGGAAGAAGAGAAAATATGAAGAACAGATGAGGAACTCGCAAGAACAGATCTATTATCCACTGGATAAAAGAATGTTCTTCAAGAAACTCAAGAACTGATCGGATGAAAAGAAAGAGGGAAGAGATTAGAGTAGATTTGCGGAAGAAAAATTAGGTTTAGGAGCCAAATGGCTCTGATACCATGTAAGTTTTATTATGAACAGAATGAAGAACACAAGAGAAAAAGAAGAGTTTGATTCGAGAACAAGAGGAGAGAGAGAGAGAAGAGTGTTTACTTGAGAGAATAGAGAAGGAGTTTATTCCCTTAAACTGAATAATGGTCTGGAGAGCTACATAAATAGACATGGGGAGACAGAAGAGAAAATAATAAACAATTATCCACTTGCTTCTGCTTTCCAACTGTCATCAACTAGTTTGAATTCGAAATTTGAATTTGAACACTGTGATGTAGTTGAGGCATGTAGTCGAGGCATGTAGTCGACTATATCACTGGACTATGTAACTTGTGATGTAGTTGAGGCATGTAGTTGACTATATCACAGGACTATATAATCAGATGTCCTTCTCTTCTCTTGATGTCTCCATCTTTTATTCATGTCTTCATGTCAATACTTTTAGTCTCTCTTATTCTCTATTCCATCCGTTCATTCTCTGTTTACCTTCCTCCGTAAAACCTCTTTGGGACAAAACCGAGAGCAAGGAAAAGAGCACACACAAGTACTTTGCCTAAGTACTAAATCAGCTAGATGAGGAGATAGCTTGAAAGGTGATCAAGGTATCTCGGATCATCAAGCTTTGTCCAAGACCTTCTTCTTGTTTCCATACTAGTCTAAGTGATCCTCCAATGGCTCCATTTAGTTTCTTGGTTCTAGAACGAGTCATGGGACCTCCTGGAATGGCTAAGGCATCTTCATCAGCTGGTTTTTCCATGGGTGCATTCCTGTGAAAGAATGAGAGAATTTGGAGTTTCAGATGAAGAACATTGAGAGAGAAGAGGAGTATTTCGTGAGAGAGAGACAGAGAATAGAGGAAATAAATTCCTTGCTTCATTTAGTTTCTGGTACAAGCCTATTAATAGGCAAAATAAATCATAAACAAATACATAAGTTGACAAAAGATATAATAAACAAAATAGGACTGAGGGAGGGCAGAGGCATGCCCAGACTTGTGGAAAGGGACAGGAAGGCAGTTGGTTTTGTCCAGACTTGGTGGAAAGGGACAGGTCCTAAATGGCTGTCTCCTTATCTTGACATGTGACTTTTCTTCCCCTTTTTGTTTCCTAACGTCTCTCTGCTCCACCATATCACATGTTCTGATTTAAATAAGTGTCCCTCCTTCTCAAGCTAACCCTTTCCTTGTCTTGGAAGTCAAGTTAGGTCAGATTAGATCTAAACTGTACGGACCAACTTCATTTGATCATTCCAGATACTTCTCTTGCCATACTCTCTTCCTCTTTGTCTTTTATGTCTTCATGTCAACACTCCCCCTCAAGCTTGACCATATGAACTGGTCAAGCTTGGAAACCATGAAGTATTCCCTCATTAAAACCTTAACTTGGTTCAGTGTAGAACACTCCATGGCTAAGAGGATCAGTGTGATGAAAGATCCACAAGTCCAAGTTTAGAATGAATGAACTCGCAGACCTTAGTACTTGCAGCCTTGGTGAAGATGTCAGCCAACTGATCTTCACTTCTAGTGTAACATGGTAGGATGATCTTCTGTTCCACAGCTTGTCTCACCTTGTGACAATCTACTTCAATGTGTTTAGTCCTCTCATGGAAAACTGAGTTGCTTGCAATGTGTATTGCAGCCTGGTTATCACAATGCATAGTGATTGGTGTTGTAGTCTCAATTTCCAAGTCTTTAAGCAGCCCCTTAATCCAAATCAACTCGCTTGTAAGCTTTCTCATAGCCCTATACTCTGCCTCAGCACTTGAGCATGAAACCACCTTCTGCTTCTTGCTTTTCCAAGTTACCAGATTGCCTCCAATGAAGGTACAATATCCAGTAGTTGATCTCCTATCAACCCTATCTCCTGCCCAATCAGCATCACAATATCCTACTATCTCAGTGCTTCCATTGCATCCCATCCACACTCCTTGGCCTGGAGCTTCTCTTAGGTACCTCAGAATCCTTTCAACATGCTCCACTGATGAATCTTTGGTGCTTGCATATTCTGACTGACTTGGTTCACAGCAAAACAGATGTCTGGTCTTGTAATGGTTAGGTAAATGAGTTTTCCAACCATTCTCCTATACATCTTCACATCTTCAAAGGGCTTGTCTTCAAACTCCCCCTCTCGCAGCACTTTGTAGCCATCTTCTAGTGGTGTCTTTGCTATCCTTCCTCCAAGATCACCTGACTCACTCAATAGATCAAGTGTGTACTTTCTTTGTGGTGCGGCCTGGATAGGCTTGTTCTCCACGGATCACTTGAAGGGGATGGATAGGGGGTTGATCAAGAGGCTACTAGCACTCGGATCTGATGATGGGCTGCTCTCCGTGGCGATGGGAATGCCTCAGAGATGTGTTGCTACTCAATGACACAAGATTACCTTGTATTGTCGTTGATGGATCACAAGGAATTCCTTCCTTTAGATGAAGATCAATGTTCCTTTAGCTGAACAGAGAAAGCAGAAGAACTAGGCAAGCAATTGCTAAAAGATTTCGAGTTTATTGATTGAGTTTCAAGCTGCCTGCGGCGCTTGCTTAAATAGAAAGCTACATCTAACCCTAAACCTAAACCGAGATGGTTTTGGTTTTGTCTAACCCTAAACCTAAACCGAATTGAAATTGGTTTTGTCTAACCCTAACCCTAAACCCAATTGAAATTGGTTTACTACTCTGAATCGAAAATCCTAATCCTAATTGTCTTTGGTTTGCTGGTTCAATTTAAGTACAAATCGAAATCACATTAAACCAACATGCTGGTCCTTCACTCTTGATTGATTCCTCCTCTTGTCTCACGTGCTCAAGCAGAGTTAGCAAAGCTTGCCTCTGAGCTTTTGTCTTTGATCTTGTAATCGGTCCAACTGAGAAGATCAAGTCATCTTGAGCTGCATTCTGTTCCATCTCTTCCTCTCCACTCATCCAGTCGGCTACATAGGGATCTACTTGTTCTAGTTCCTCCATCAGCTCCTGGATCTCTTCCTGGTAAACCTCCTCTTCTGGTTCCTTGGCGTCTTGGCAATTGGATTGACTGGAGGTTGCATTTGACCCAATGGTGGTCACACCATCCCCTCCTCCTTTAAAAGGATTTGACCTAAAATCCGATTCATCTGCCACAAAAGGAATCAAGTCAGAAACGTTGAATGTTGAGCTAATGTTGTACTTACCTTCGAGATCAATCTGAAAGCATTGTTGTTGATCCTCTTGAGTACTTTGAATGGGCCGTCTGTCCTTCGCATCAGCTTGGACTTTCTCTCATTAGGAAACCTTTCCTTCCTGAGGTGGATCCACACGAGATCACCTGGTTCTAGCACCAACTCTCTCCTGCCTTTGTTCTTCTTTCTTGCATACATTTTTGGTGCGGTCCTCTATGTTTCTCCTGACCTGTTCATGCAAAGTTCTAACAAACTTGGCCTTCTTCTGACCATCAAAGTTAGTCTGCTCTTTCAAAGGTAAAGCAAACAAGTCTAATGGAGACAAGGGATTGAATCCATAGACGGCTTGAAAAGGGGTGAGCTTAGTGGCTGAATGCATTGACCTATTATATGCAAACTCTACATGCGGCAAACAATCCTCCCAAGTCCTAATGTTCTTTTTGATGATAGCACGCAAGAGGGTGGACAATGTCCTATTGACAGTCTCAGTTTGCCCATCAGTTTGTGGATGACAAGTGGTTGAGAATAGCAACTAGTTCCTAGTTTCCCCCACAATGTTTTCCAGAAATAGCTAAGGAACTTAGATTCCCTATCAGAAACTATGGTCCTGGGCATTCCATGCAACTTAACAACCTCTCTAAAGAATAGATCAGCCACTAAGGATGCATCATCAGTCTTATGGCAAGGTATGAAATGTGCCATCTTGGAAAACCTATAAACCACCACAAAGATGCTATCTCTACCCTTTCTAGTTCTAGGCAGTCCCAAAACAAAGTCCATAGAGATATCAACCCAAGGTTCAGTAGGGATAGGGAGTGGAGTATACAAACCTGTTGGTTGCACCTTGGACTTGGCTTGTTTGCACACGACACACCTTGAGCACACCTTCTCCACTTCTTTCTTCATGTTAGGCCAATAGAAGTGTTCCTGCAAGGTAGGCAGTGTCTTGGCTACGCCAAAGTGTCCCATCAACCCTCCTCCATGAGCTTCCCTGACATAAAGTTCCCTCAAAGAACCACAAGGCATACACAAGCGGTTATCATAGAAAAGAAACCCTTTCACTTGATAGAACTTTCCACTAGCATGTTTCTCAGTGTTTCTAAAAACTTCCTGAAACTCTGGATCATCAGCATAACAAGACTTAAGGTGTTCAAATCCCAAAAGCTTTGTTTCCATAGAAGATAGTAGAACATACCTTCTTGAGAGTGCATCAGCAACTACATTCTCCTTGTAAGAATAGAGAGAAAATAGTGAGAATGATTTTGGTGAAAAGAATCAACTTCTGGTTTAGTTTGGACCAGAAAGACTGAGAATCAAAGGGAGAGTGTTATTGAGAGTTTAAGTGAGAATGATGGGATTATGGAGAGTGTTTGTGATCTTCTGGTTTAGTATGAACCAGATACCATGAAGGATGGACGAAATTATGAGTGAGAGTATTTGAGAGTTTGTGAGAATAATAGATTAAGAGAATAAAGTAACCAGAGATTTGTTGAAGGAAAGAGTTAACTTATCACTTCAAAGAGTATGAGAGATAATGGAAAGTTTCTGAGTATGAGAGAGTATGAGACTTAGAGAGAATATGAGAGTGTATGAACCAGAGTGAATAATGAAGGAGGAGGCTCAATTCTCCTTAAGATTTCGTGGGTTACATGTGGGGGCTTTATACCCAAGTTACAAGACATTAAGAGCACAATAAACTACTAATAAAACATTAAACTTAAATAACTAATTTGTAGAGAAAATGAGATCAGAGCAGGTTCAGAACTGGCTGGGGCAGACTGGTGTGGATCAGGCTGTGGCATGGACAGTCTGGCACGTCCAGAGGAAGAGAAAGTGACTGGAGGAAGAGGCACATTCAGTTTGGTGTGATAGTGACAGGTCCAGCTGCTTCTCCAAAGCACCCATGTGACTTCTACTTGTCCAAATCAAACCAGAACTGAGTAATTCCATTCAAACTTGATTCCCTTTACTTCTGGAGGCTCCCAACGTCCATATTAAGTTTCCCCAACTCCTTTCTTGCCTTGCAAGGTAAGTTAGGGCAAGAAGAGTTGCTTGTGGAGCAAGACTGTACGGACAGTTTCAAATCTGCTTGTTCCAGATGCTTGATTTGCTTGCTCCTGATTTGCTTGGTCTCTTCATCAACTCCAGCTTTGTTTGTTCATTCCAACACTCCCCCTCAAGCTTGACCATAGGAATCCTTGGGCAAGCTTGGAACTGAGATTACTTGCCTCATTAAAAACCTAATTATAGGGAAAAAGAGTACAAGCAATCCAGTCTTCTTTTGGGCATCTTTATTGGAAAGTAAAACACGCCCTTTCCTTGCTTCACACTTCAAATGGTTCCTCTTGAACCTTCTTCTTATTTTACAGCTTGTCTCCCCCTTGCTTCTTGATTCTTGCCTTCTTCTTGGGTTGAGATCAAGCCAACATGTCTTTGGGATGATAATGAGGAGTGTCTTCCCTTCTGGCTTGCACTTGAATCCCTCACTTAATCCTTCTTTAGAATGGCCTTGCAAAGTGACTTGTATAACTGAGTTGATAGGGGGGCTTTGCAAAGAGTTAGCTGCCATCATTTCAATGAACTGACTTCTCCTTGCTCAGCCAAGAATATCCCTGGTCAACTCCACTTGTTTCCTTTGCTTCAACTTCAACAATGGGTCATTGGCTTCTCATTTAACACCCCACCTCAAGCTTGACCTGAGAATGAGAGAATATGGTCAAGCTTGAAGCTGAGAGCCAATGAAAGCCAACACCTTGAGACCATGGCCCTCTTGGCTTAGTGATGATCTTTATCTCTTGAGGACACCTCATGTTTCACCCTCTTGGCTTCAGGTAAGACCTCTTGAGCAATCTCTCCACAGCACCAATCATCCTCTCTACCATCTTGGAAGTTAATGGACACAATCAGTGTCCAAAGTGTTGTTGGGAAGTGGGCAATCTCTCCATGGTCAGGAATGTACATCTTCTGTAGGCTCTGAACTCATGGGCTTCTTCTCTTTATTTTAAGGAGGCACAGCTTATCAAGAACATGAGCTGGTTTCTTGAACCTCCACCCCATGGGGGCTTAGTGACACAGAAGTTGTTTGAGGTGTGGATTGACTGTCCAACACCTCTTCTCCTTAATTCCCTCCTTCTTGGCAGGGATACACTTCAAACCCCTCCTATCCTCTTGCTGGTCGTGGGTCTTGGGGATCACAGAATAAGCTTCAGCTTTATTGGCCAGAGAATAGTTTGAACAGCCTAGCTTTGATGCTTCTTCAGTGATTTTGCTCCAACAATAATTTTCTCCATGGGTTTTCTTCAGCATTTTGGACAAGAGGAGGTGGGTTGGTTTCTTCTTTGGACCCCTTGAAGTCTCTGGAGTCGCCATTTTAGTTTCAGTCTCCATCTTGGAGAGTTTTGGACCAGTGGACAAAAGAGTGTTGCTACTGGTTTTGCAAGAACTGGATCAGAAACTGATCTTGAATAAAGCTTTCTTGAATTTTCTGGAGCATCCTTGAGTTTCGCAGACTGGTATACTCCCTTATCTTGAGTTCTGGTGAGTTTCTTCCCTCTTGGAAGACCTTTGGACCAGTGGATAAAGAGATGTATCCAAGGCAGTTTTTGAAGAGAAATTTTGACAGAGATTATGCGGAAGTGAGAATTGTGAGAATAGACAGATTCTGGTGTGTGAGTGATGTAGAAACAGAGTGTGGTCGAAATTATAGAGAAGAGACTGATGAGAGTAAAGGAGAATCAAGGAGAATGCTGCTGGAGAACTAAGAGATTAAGAGAGTATTAGTGAGTATCTGAGAGAGATTAAGTGAGAGTGAGAATCACAGAGAGTATGGACGAGATTAAGAGAGTAAAGAGTGTGGGGAGAGTGAAGTAACAAGAGAATATTGAAGAGAGAGAGAACTCCCCTCTGCCTTAGAGGTTTCACAATACACATGGGGTGGCTATATAGCCAGATTACAAATTGCAAGAGAATAAATAAATATTGAAGTACAAATCTACTAAACAAATATTATTGTAGGGTTTCTGATGAAGCCAGGAGGATGCAGCCAAGGTGAATCTCGACCAGAGGGAGTAGATAGTGACAGGAGAGAGATGGGCACAGTCTGGTTGAGTGAAAGTGACAGGTCCAAACTGCTTTCTTCTTAGGCAGAACATGTGACTTTTATTCTTAATTAAATCTCCACTTGCCTCAGCTCTCTTCAACGGTCTGATGCTCCATTTAAACTTCAAATATGCTTCAGAATATTAATCTGGACGAGTTCCCACCTTCCTTGCCTTCAAAGTCACTCTAGGTTAAGTTTGGTTACTTGGAAGCCAAGACTGTACGGACTGCCTTGTGTAGCAAGGTTGTACATAACAAACTCTTTTCAGGTATCTATTCTTCTCTTTGTTTTCTTTATCTCTCAGATCAATGGACCACACTCAGCCATGCTTCTTTCTTCTCCATTCTAATAATGACTTAGTTCACAAGACTGTATGAACCAGTCTCAACTTGGAGTATCCGGATCACTCCTTCTTCTTCTTGTTTCTTTATTTCTTTGGATCATGAACCAGCTTCTTCTTCTGGTCATTCTCTTCTCTATCTCAACACTCCCCCTCAAGCTTGACCATAGGATATCCTTGGACAAGCTTGGAACCTTGAAGAAATCCCTCATTAAAACCTTAGTATGCAAAACCAATGGGACAAAAACATACTAAGGAAAAAGAGTAGAAATCCCCAAGGCCTAGGGATTGGCCAGTGAGCCTTTGTGCCTTAGACCAGTGTGGTTAGACACAAAGAGCTCTGGATCACGGCCCTTTCTTGTGCTGCAAGGGTGAACTCCACCCCTTGCACACATCAACAACCCGGAACTCATCTCTTGGCCGGTTTGGTATCTCCCCTATCTTCTGACTACTCGCCATTCTGATGGGGTTAAGGACCTCCAGCTTCTATTCCAGAGAGCTCCAAAAATGTTAATCATGATGGGGAGTGAACTCCACTTGAATCCCCTACTTGGTAGACCAATTTGGATCATGAACTCCATCACCCGCAACTGATCTCTAGACAGCAGAACGCCTGCAACTTGTAACTGGGGTAACTTCCAAACCGTAACTCCTTTTAGACTGATTCCAATTCGCCGCGTGCCCTTGATGAGTGTAGAATGTAGGGCAATTGGTTTCATGGTAAAATTCGTCATGGTGAGGAAGTTATCCCCCTTTTCCTGAGACATGCCAGTGTGAACTCCATCACTAGCATTCTTCTTCTTCTTCTTTGATCTGAGTGAAATCCACTTCTGATATTCTGGTGAGGCTATGGACGTCTTGAACCTTCAGAATACTCACTAATACCCCTCCTCAAGGTTGATCCAGAGAGTATAGGTGATGGACCAAGCTTGAAAGGTGAGCAAAGATGAGTATTGGACCAGGAGCTCAACACCTAACCAGGCTGCGCTTCTTCAACCGATCCACCTTTGGTTTCTGCTCCAATGCCTTACACCACACTTCTTCTTGCGTGTCTCATGAACCAGAATCTCAACCCCTAACCAGGCTGCGCTTCTTCAACCGGTTTCACACACAAAACATCTCTCCATGGTCAGGAATATACAGACTCTGTAGGCTCTGAACTCTTGGGCCCTTTTCTCCATGGACAGGAATATGCATCTTGTGCAGGCTCTGAACAACATGGGCAAAGTCTTCTTCTTTGTCTTGATTTGATGATGGACAGAGACAACACTTCTGTACCTGAAACATCACTCAAACTCCAGCAAGAATCAGACCACACACACTAGGATCAGACCTTGGTAACTTACCAATCCTGATCCCAATGCTTTAAGAAAATGCAATGGACAGAATCTAAACAACTCATTCAGTTCAAATCCATGCAACCAATTCACTAAATGCTCAGGTATGATAACTCATCAATTACAAGGCATCTAGGCTCAATTTATCACACGTATGACAATAGCAGAATGCAATGACAATTTATGACAGTAGCATAGACTAGACAACTCATCTAATCAAGCTACACAACTATGAATGCAACACATGGCCAGAAAACTCTCCTAGACCTTTAACAATGCAACAAGACAGACACTGAGACTAAGCAACTCACTTAGGCCAGAGACAACACAAAGAATTATTCTAGGACAGAAACTAGACATTACCATGCTAGCAAACTTAATCACTCCTAGAACAATACACACACAACTCTTTAGTATCATGGGACAGAAACTAGGTGCAATAACTCTAGTACCATTAAACTGTCCCAAAGATACTAAACACATACACAACACAACCAGAAATAATTTAAGCAATTAAACAGGTTCTTATTAGAGTTTAGGAGGTTAACTTACAACCAAGGAACCTGAGCTAGTTCCTTGAACCTCCATGGCTGTGAATCACTTGAATTTGAAGGGCTTGTGGTGTAGATTGACTGTCCAATACCTCCTCTTCTTGATTCTCTCCTTCTGGTCAAGGAGACACTTCAAACCTATCCTGTTCTCTTGCTGGTCGTGGGTTTTGTTGGTCAGAAACAGAGCTTCAGCATGGCTGGCCAGAGAATGATTAGAACAGCTTAGCTTTAATGCTTCTTTAGTGACCTTTCTCAAAGAATGGTTTCTTCCATGGATTATCTTCAGCATGGACCAGATGAGGTGGTTTGGCTTCTTCTTTGGACTCCTTGAATCTACTGAAGTCGCCATTTCCTTTGAGCTCTCCATCTTAGAGAGTTTGGACCAGTGGACAATAGAATGTACCAACTGGTTTTGCAAGAAACAGAGCTTGAAACTGAAACTTTGATGAAGCTTGCTGGACTGAGCTGAAGCTTTCTTGAGTTACAGAGACTTGTATACTGTCCTATCTTGAGTTCTGGAGAGATTCTTCCCTCTTGGAAGACCTTTTGACCAGTGGATAAAGAGATGTAGCAGAAACTGTTTTGGAGACAGTTTTGAGAAGATGATGATTTGCGGAAGCTATGAAGGTTTCAGGAGCTTGGAAGCTCTGATACCATGTGAACAATCTCAAACCAAGAAAGATTCAAGCTTTATTGATGCAAATGTAGATAGCTCTATAGAGCTTTATTGTGCAAAAATATAAAAGAGAAAGGAAAGCTGTAGACTTGTCTTCAAGAACACAAAGATTCTATTGATATCATAAGAGTTTAGAGAGAGATGCTGCTTATAGCAGCAAAAGTTACAACTTAAGAATAGTTCAAGACACATTTATATCAGTCTAGAAACCCTAACTATTGAGACTTCTTAATGGACTTGAGTTTGGGCTTGCGTGGGCTTGCGTGGGCTTCAATAAGATTCAAGCTTTATTGATGCAAAATGTAGATAGCTCTATAGAGCTTTATTGTGCAAAAATATAAAAGAGAAAGGAAAGCTGTAGACTTGTCTTCAAGAACACAAAGATTCTATTGATATCATAAGAGTTTAGAGAGAGATGCTGCTTATAGCAGCAAAAGTTACAACTTAAGAATAGTTCAAGACACATTTATATCAGTCTAGAAACCCTAACTATTGAGACTTCTTAATGGACTTGAGTTTAGGCTTGCGTGGGCTTGCGTGGGCTTCAATACTCCCCCGCAAACTTGGCGTCGGGTGAATGCAAGATGACAAGTTTGAGCCGCAAATGAAGATGCCTTGGTGGAATGAGTAGTAGAAGCATGATCACATGGAGCTCTAGGTGCAGTCTTCAATTCATCACATAAAAGAGATTGTTTGGTCTATACTTGGAGAGTATCGCATGGCTTCACTCAGAGGTTTCTTTTGAACTTGGAGAGCTTAGTCGATCTCACTCAGAGGTACAATGTGACCTTTCTTTCTCACAAAGAGTTTGGGTGCTTTGTGACCCGTTTAACTCATCAAATTTGTCTCATAACAAAGGTGACCTTCCCATAACAACTTTGATCCTAGCTACTGTCTATCTTCCATCCAATAACCAACTACAATATGCATTTGACCTTCTGATTTTTTTTTTTGGCATTTTATCAAGCACCTTGTGTGCGTTCATTCAAAAACAGAAACTAGCTCGCCATAAACTCAGCACGATTACCAGAACCAGTGTTTCCTCACTATCAAACCCAACAGATGTATGTGTCATTCATCCTAGCTTCTTTTTAGCTTCTCAGTTACAGACCTAAGTATCTAAAACCAGCCATCATCACTAGTTATGTCTCATAGCAAAGAGCAGAAACATTACCCTGACTAAGTCACAACGTTCGCGTCCAGAAGCTAAAGCAGAGGAGATCATGGCTTGAGATTGTAGATGACGACTTCTGAGTAGGAGGATAGAGAACTCTAGTTAGGACAGTTAAGCTTCAAGTCTCGATCTTCATTGTCTTTGTTGAGTTGCTGCCTCCGTAGCCGGTGCATACGCCATAGCTTTCTTCCTTTTTTTTTAGTTCTGGAACCATTGTTGTTGCGTGTCTGGTCTTGACTAACGTCAAGTTCCTTAAGCTCACTTAAGCTGATGCTTGTCTAAAGCGGGACAGAAGAAATAAAACCCACAAATCCAAGATTTACTCCCTGGTGCTCTGATACCATGTGAGAATAGACAGATTCTGGTGTGTGAGTGATGTAGAAACAGAGTGTGGTCGAAATTATAGAGAAGAGACTGATGAGAGTAAAGGAGAATCAAGGAGAATGCTGCTGGAGAACTAAGAGATTAAGAGAGCATTAGTGAGTATCTGAGAGAGATTAAGTGAGAGTGAGAATCACAGAG
Source organism: Moricandia arvensis (assembly GCA_905132765.1). NCBI lineage: Eukaryota > Viridiplantae > Streptophyta > Magnoliopsida > Brassicales > Brassicaceae > Moricandia > Moricandia arvensis. The sequence continues at coordinate 11,938 of CAJHQP010004576.1, read as the reverse complement.
AGTATGGACGAGATTAAGAGAGTAAAGAGTGTGGGGAGAGTGAAGTAACAAGAGAATATTGAAGAGAGAGAGAACTCCCCTCTGCCTTAGAGGTTTCACAATACACATGGGGTGGCTATATAGCCAGATTACAAATTGCAAGAGAATAAATAAATATTGAAGTACAAATCTACTAAACAAATATTATTGTAGGGTTTCTGATGAAGCCAGGAGGATGCAGCCAAGGTGAATCTCGACCAGAGGGAGTAGATAGTGACAGGAGAGAGATGGGCACAGTCTGGTTGAGTGAAAGTGACAGGTCCAAACTGCTTTCTTCTTAGGCAGAACATGTGACTTTTATTCTTAATTAAATCTCCACTTGCCTCAGCTCTCTTCAACGGTCTGATGCTCCATTTAAACTTCAAATATGCTTCAGAATATTAATCTGGACGAGTTCCCACCTTCCTTGCCTTCAAAGTCACTCTAGGTTAAGTTTGGTTACTTGGAAGCCAAGACTGTACGGACTGCCTTGTGTAGCAAGGTTGTACATACCAAACTCTTTTCAGGTATCTATTCTTCTCTTTGTTTTCTTTATCTCTCAGATCAATGGACCACACTCAGCCATGCTTCTTTCTTCTCCATTCTAATAATGACTTAGTTCACAAGACTGTATGAACCAGTCTCAACTTGGAGTATCCGGATCACTCCTTCTTCTTCTTGTTTCTTTATTTCTTTGGATCATGAACCAGCTTCTTCTTCTGGTCATTCTCTTCTCTATCTCAACAAGAATAGGTTTTCAGGAGATTTGATGCTCTGATACCATGTAAGAATAGAGAGAAAATAGTGAGAATGATTTTGGTGAAAAGAATCAACTTCTGGTTTAGTTTGGACCAGAAAGACTGAGAATCAAAGGGAGAGTGTTATTGAGAGTTTAAGTGAGAATGATGGGATTATGGAGAGTGTTTGTGATCTTCTGGTTTAGTATGAACCAGATACCATGAAGGATGGACGAAATTATGAGTGAGAGTATTTGAGAGTTTGTGAGAATAATAGATTAAGAGAATAAAGTAACCAGAGATTTGTTGAAGGAAAGAGTTAACTTATCACTTCAAAGAGTATGAGAGATAATGGAAAGTTTCTGAGTATGAGAGAGTATGAGACTTAGAGAGAATATGAGAGTGTATGAAACAGAGTGAATAATGAAGGAGGAGGCTCAATTCTCCTTAAGATTTCGTGGGTTACATGTGGGGGCTTTATACCTAAGTTACAAGACATTAAGAGCACAATAAACTACTAATAAAACATTAAAACTTAAATAACTAATTTGTAGAGAAAATGAGATCAGAGCAGGTTCAGAACTGGCTGGGGCAGACTGGTGTGGATCACGCTGTGGCATGGACAGTCTGGCACGTCCAGAGGAAGAGAAAGTGACTGGAGGAAGAGGCACATTCAGTTTGGTGTGATAGTGACAGGTCCAGCTGCTTCTCCAAAGCACCCATGTGACTTCTACTTGTCCAAATCAAACCAGAACTGAGTAATTCCATTCAAACTTGATTCCCTTTACTTCTGGAGGCTCCCAACGTCCATATTAAGTTTCCCCAACTCCTTTCTTGCCTTGCAAGGTAAGTTAGGGCAAGAAGAGTTGCTTGTGGAGCAAGACTGTACGGACAGTTTCAAATCTGCTTGTTCCAGATGCTTGATTTGCTTGCTCCTGATTTGCTTGGTCTCTTCATCAACTCCAGCTTTGTTTGTTCATTCCAACACTCCTTACCTTGCTTGTACTGGATGACATAAGGGAATGTCTCAATGAACTCAACCCACCTAGCACGCCTCTTGTTCAGCTTCTGTTGCCCTTTGAGATGCTTAAGAGATTCATGATTTGTATGGATCACAAACTCTTTAGGCCAAAGGTAGTGCTGCCACGTTTGTAGAGCTCTCACCAAGGCATACAGGTCCTTGTCATAGGTTGGGTAGTTCAATGTGGCGCCTCCAAGCTTCTCACTGAAGTAAGCTATAGGCCTCTTTTCTTGCATCAGCACGGCTCCAATTCCCACTCCAGATGCATCACACTCTATCTCAAAAGTTTTAAGAAAGTCAGGGAGTACAAGTAAAGGAGCACTGGTTAACTTCCCTTTTAGCAACTGAAATGCATCTTCCTGAGCTTGCCCCCAAGCGAATCCCACATTCTTCTTGATGACTTCAGTGAGTGGGGCAGAAATGGTGCAGAAGTCTTTCACAAACCTCCTGTAGAAGCCAGCAAGTCCATGAAAACTTCTGACTTCTCCAATGGTTTTAGGAGTCGGCCACTCTTGATAGCTTTCACCTTCTCTTCATCAACCTGTATGCCCTGTGATGTAACAACAAAACCTAGAAAGACAAGGTTCTCTGTTCCAAATGAGCACTTCTTGTAGTTAGCATACAGATTCTCTTTCCTAAGCACACCTAAAACCTGTCTCAAGTGCTCAACATGTTCTTTCATGGTCTTACTATAAATGAGAATATAATCAAAGTAAACAACCACAAATCGACCTATAAGAGCTCTCAAGACATGGTTCATCAACCTCATGAAAGTGCTAGGTGCGTTAGTAAGACCAAATGGCATAACAAGCCACTCATACAATCCTAACTTAGTCTTAAAAGCAGTTTTCCACTCATCTCCTTCTTTCATTCTAATCTGGTGGTAACCACTCTTTAAGTCAACCTTAGAAAAGACACATGAACCGTGTAACTCATCTAACATGTCATCTAAGCGAGGGATAGGATGTCTATACTTAACTGTGATGTTGTTGATGGCTCGGCAATCCACACACATGCGCCAGCTTCCATCCTTCTTGGGTACCAGCAGAACAGGTACAGCACAAGGACTCATGCTCTCTCTGATGTGGCCTTTCTCCAAGAGATCATTGACTTGTTTCTGAAGCTCCTTGGTCTCAACAGGATTGGTCCTGTATGCTGGACGGTTTGGGAGTGAAGCTCCTGGTACAAAGTCAATTTGGTGCTCAATGCCTCTGATGGGTGGCAAACCAATTGGATTATCTTCTGGAAAGACATCCCTATACTCCTGCAAAAGATACTCAATCTCTTTTGGAATAATTGGTTCATGATTAGCCCCAGTGGTTAGTAACTCTTTGAACAAAACAAGGATCATGGGCTGTTGAGTGTTCAATGCCTCCTTGATCTCTTTAGAAGAAGCAAAAAGGTTATGAGTACTTACCTTGGCCGTGTCCTCCTTGAGTGAAGCTGAAACTGTGGTCTTAGCTTCTTCTCTTCTCAGCTTGAGTTGCACCTGATCTTGATGCACTTCTTGTGGAGTCAATGGCACCAGAGTGATGTTTCTTTCCTTGTGGACAAAGGAATGCCTATTCGTGTAGCCATCATGCACTGCCCTCTTGTCATACTGCCATGGGCGGCCCAGCAAGATGTGGCTAGCCTCCATAGGTAGGACATCACAAGTGATCTCATCCTGGTATCTCCCAATGGTCAGGGGCACCATCACTTGTTTGGTCACTCGCATTTCACCTTCTTCACTTAGCCACTGGAGTGTGTATGGCTTAGGGTGATTGCGGACAGTAAGGCTCAGCTTGTTCACTAGTGTCTCACTTGCCACGTTTGTGCAGCTCCCTCCATCAATGATCAAGCTACACACCTTGTCTAGGACTAAACACCTGGTGTGAAACAAGTTCTCTCTCTGTTCATGTTCTTTCGCCTTTGGTTGAACATTGAGAGTCCTCCTGGTGACTAGAAGTTCTCCCTTGACAGGGTAATCCACATCCTCCTCAGATAGCTCCTCTTCATCTTCCGAGACTACATCTCCATTGTCGAGCATGATCATGACCTTCTTGTTGGTACACTCATTAGCATAGTGTCCAAAGCCATGACACTTAAAGCACTTGACATTCCGGGACCTAGCAGGTGTTGCTGTCCCTTTGCCCTTGTCATCACGCGTGGAACCTACTGCTGAGGTTCCTTCTTTTGGTTTAGAGAAGGATTTGTCATCCTTTGAGTAGGCTGGTTTTGAAGCAGATCCGAATTGGGACTTGGCAGTGCTTCTTCTTTTGTTTTGTTGCTCAATCAGTATGGCTTTGTGCAACAACTCATCCATGTCCTCATATTCTTGTAGCTCCAGTCTATCTTGGATTTCCCGGTTGAGTCCTCCTTGGAATCTAGCCATGGTTGCTTCAGAATCCTCCACCACTTCAGCCTTCATGATGAGTGTCTCCAACTCCTGGTGATAGTCTTCTACACTCTTTGTGCCTTGAGAAAGTCTTCTCAATCTCTGGTGAAGGTCTCGTCCATAGTGAGCAGGGACAAACCTCTTCTTCATCAAGGTTTTCATCTCAAACCAGGAGGTGATTTGGGGCTCTCCATTGCGCCTCCTTGTTGTTGCAATCTGCTCCCACCAATTTATAGCATAACCACAGAATTCAGTGGCTGCTAGCTTGACCTTACTCTCCTTAGTGTAGTGTTGGCATCCGAAGACCAACTATATCTTCTTCTCCCATTCCAAGTAGGCGTCAGGATCATTCTTGCCATGGAATGGTGGTATCCTCAGCTTGAGGCTACCAAGGTTGTCATCAGCCTGCACCCTTCTGTTGTGGTGCCTAGGTTGTTGTCCATCCAGTGAGTCTCCTTCACTCTCTTCTGCGGACTCAAGTTGCTCCTCAACCTCTTCCATTGCACGAGCTCCTCTCCTAGGTCTCATCCTAGCTCGTCCAGCACCTACACCTGCAACATGATCATTACCAGGTAAGTCAACATTAGCTCGGTTAACTCTCTCCATTCTCCTGGTTATCTCAGCGATCATGGCTTCAAACTGCAGTTGATCAAGCCGGATTTGTTGAACAACAGGTTCTCCCACGTCTTCTCCTTCTCTTCTTTCAGCCATAGTAACCTGAAAAACAAGTTAGAAAAGCCAAATAGCAAACAAAACTCTCTCTCTCACTCGGTTTTAGTTGCCAAGTCTCTGCCTTTCTCACGAGTTCAGTTAAGATTCAAAGCTCTTTCACCTAAGTTCTAGAACTTTTATCCCAAGTGATTTAGATAGACAGATTGAAAGAGTTTGGTCACCAATCCGCTTTACCACCCCAGCTGGATTTCTCCTCAGCTTTTGTTCTTTTCTCTTTTTTTTTTTTTTTGATTTGGCCGATCTCTTTCTGTTTTTAGATCTTAGACCACTTTTCTTTTGATTTTTCTTTAGGGGTTGGCCGGATCAGCTTACAACAGATAGAAAGAGAAGAAAGTGTTTGATGGAATGATAGATCTGAGTAGAAAAACACGAACCCTAACCTTCAAGTGGCTCTGATACCACTTGGTGCGGCCTGGATAGGCTTGTTCTCCACGGATCACTTGAAGGGGATGGATAGAGGGTTGATCAAGAGGCTACTAGCACTCGGATCTGATGATGGACTGCTCTCCTTGGCGATGGGAATGCCTCAGAGATGTGTTGCTACTCAATGACACAAGATTACCTTGTATTGTCGTTGATGGATCACAAGGAATTCCTTCCTTTAGATGAAGATCAATGTTCCTTTAGCTGAACAGAGAAAGCAGAAGAACTAGGCAAGCAATTGCTAAAAGATTTCGAGTTTATTGATTGAGTTTCAAGCTGCCTGCGGCGCTTGCTTAAATAGAAAGCTACATCTAACCCTAAACCTAAACCGAGATGGTTTTGGTTTTGTCTAACCCTAAACCTAAACCGAATTGAAATTGGTTTTGTCTAACCCTAACCCTAAACCCAATTGAAATTGGTTTACTACTCTGAATCGAAAATCCTAATCCTAATTGTCTTTGGTTTGCTGGTTCAATTTAAGTACAAATAGAAATCACATTAAACCAACATGCTGGTCCTTCACTCTTGATCGATTCCTCCTCTTGTCTCACGTGCTCAAGCAGAGTTAGCAAAGCTTGCCTCTGAGCTTTTGTCTTTGATCTTGTAATCGGTCCAACTGAGAAGATCAAGTCATCTTGAGCTGCATTCTGTTCCATCTCTTCCTCTCCACTCATCCAGTCGGCTACATAGGGATCTACTTGTTCTAGTTCCTCCATCATCTCCTGGATCTCTTCCTGGTAAGCCTCCTATTCTGGTTCCTTGGCGTCTTGGCAATTGGATTGACTGGAGGTTGCATTTGACCCAATGGTGGTCACACCACTTTGGGATAAGAATAGCCCCTCTTTAGATCGGCATATCTTAATCCCTAGAAAGTACTTTAGCTCACCCAAGTCTTTAATGTCAAAAGAAGATTTAAGAAAGGCTTTGGTTGAGGTGATACCTTCCTTATCACTCCCTGTGATGATAATGTCATCCACATATATCAGTATGACAACAATGCCTTGTTGACTGGTGATGGTAAAGAGGGTGTGATCAGCTTCAGACTTGATGAAACCTCTTCCATTGAGGGTTGTACTTAGCTTGTGGTACCAGGCTCTTGGTGATTGCTTCAACCCATAGATTGCTTTCTTTAATCTAAGCAGATTCCCTGGTTTAACAAGGTGTTCTAGCCCAGGAGGAGGTCTCATATAGACTTCATCTTTTAGTTCACCTTGTAGGAAAGCATTCTTGACATCCATTTGCCATAAATCCCATTCCAAGTTGACTGCCAGTGAGAGAACAATCCTTATGGTGTGGAGTTTGGCTACTGGTGCAAATGTGTCTTGGTAATCTTCTCCATAAACCTGAGTATATCCCCTTGCAACCAGCCTTGTCTTTTTCCTTTCTGGTTTTCCATTTGCTAAGTACTTGATGGTAAAGAGTAGACGACTTGTCACAGCTTTCTTGCCTTTGGGAAGCTCAGTCTCATACCATGTATCATTCTTGATCATAGCATTGATCTCATCTCCAACTGAGTCTCTCCATCCATCAAGTTCCATTGCCTCTTCATAAGATCTCGGAATGTACTCTTGATCTATGATGGTGATAAAGGCTTGATGTGCTGTGGGGTAGTGAGCCAGAGAGCAGACTGCTTGAATAGGATGAGCTACTGCCTGGCTATTGAAGTAAACCCTTGTGTTGATCCAGTTGGAAGGGTGGTTTCTCAGCCTTTTACTTCTCCTAAGCTGCTGAACCTCTTCCCCTACTCTCCTTCATCATAGCCAGCTTCATTTTGTTGGTTTTCATCCTGATCATGAACCTCATGCTCTTGACCAGTATTTGATTCTTCTTGACCAGTGTGAGAATCCTCTTGATTCTCTTGATCTCCCCCTTCAGGATTAGGATGAATAGCTTCTTCAGTTTCAATAACTCCATGAGGACCAGCTTCTGAAACTTGTCTAGGTTCTGGTTCTGATGATCTTTCCTCTTGAGGCATACTAATGCCTAAATTCTCCAAGATACGCCTGAGGTTGTCTTCCCTATCTGAGGCTCCTTGAGATAGATCCTTGAGATTGTCCCAACTCTTCTCTTCATAATAACCTCTGGATTCAACAAACTTGACATCCCTGGAGACTAATACCCTTCTGGTTTCTGGAGCATAGCATTTGTACCCCTTTTGAGTAGTTGAGTAGCCTAGGAATATAGCTTTAGTACTTCTAGCTTCAAGCTTGTTTCTATGTTCTCCTGGCTGCAAAACATAGCACAAGCACCCAAATACACGCACGTGGTTAATAGAGGGTTTTCTTTTGTTCATTACCTCATTTGGTGTGAGATCATCTAGAACTCTTGTGGGGGTCCTATTGATCAGATAGCAAGCTGTCATCACAGCATCACTCCAGAAACGCTTTGGTACATTTCTGTAGAACATCATGGACCTTGCCACCTCCATTAAATGTCTATTCTTCCTCTCAGCTACACCATTTTGTTGTGGTGTATATGGGCAGCTGGTTTGATGAATGATTTCATGTTTGGCTAGGTGTGCTTTGAATGCAAGGCTTGTGTATTCTCCTCCATTATCTGACCTGAACACTTTGATCTTAACATTGAAGTGATTATTTATGTAGTTTTCGAAATTAATAAAGGCTTCTAGCACCCTATCTTTTGATTGAATCATAGTTAACCAAGTATACTTAGATTTTTGATCTATAAATGTAACAAAGTATCTATGATTCTCCCTAGAGGTGCATGGAGCAGTCCAAACATCAGAATGAATAAGATCAAAGCAGTTTTCATAAATAGTAGATGACTTAGGAAACACACTCTTGCAATGCTTGCCAAGAATACAAGCCTCACAGCCATCATTTTTAAAGGAAACATCAGGCAGTAACAGGTTCAGTGCACGAGAATGGGGATGGCCTAACCTAGCATGCCATAATACATCATTATCTAAAGCAGGAATTGAACTAAAAGCATAAGGTAAAGTTGAACAGGTCCTGGTGTCTTCAAGTAGGTACAAGTCCTCCTTTGTAACACCTTTTCCAATCAACTTAAGAGTCTCAATATCCTGAAACACAACATCATTAGGACTGAAAATAACCTTGCAGTTAAGATCAGTAGCAGCTTTCTTGACAGATAATAAATTAGATGCAAAAGTTGGCATGTAAAATGCTTTTGTGTCTTTATCAAACAATCTCAGAGTTCCTACACCTTTTATTGGAATTTTATCCCCATTAGCAATCATGACATTACCTAAGGCAGGCTCTACATTGCTAATCAACCTAGCATCACTGATCATATGGTGAGAAGCACCTGAGTCTATGACTAATGGCTTAACACTAGCAGATGCATTAGGCAGTCTATATGAAGTATTTAAAGAGGTACCAAGCGTGTTACCAGAGTTCTCCTTGAGGGCTTTGATGAGAGCATCAAGGTCTGACCTCTTGATAGTCTCATCTTGGTTAGTCCTCACAGTAGAACGGCCACTGAAAGCCAAGGTCTTCCCTTCACCAGTTACATTGGAGCTCAATGGAAAAGGAGTAGATGGTTTACCCATTTCACCAGAGAAGTGAGCTTTTGCATCCATGAATGGTGTCCTGAACTTCTGAGGTTTGAGGTGAGGGTGAAGGATCCAGCACTTTTCCTTGCCATGACCTTTCTTCTTGCAGTGATCACACACCCAAGTTTTCTTCTCTTCTGGTTTATAGAACCCTTTGTGTGAGAATAGACAGATTCTGGTGTGTGAGTGATGTAGAAACAGAGTGTGGTCGAAATTATAGAGAAGAGACTGATGAGAGTAAAGGAGAATCAAGGAGAATGCTGCTGGAGAACTAAGAGATTAAGAGAGTATTAGTGAGTATCTGAGAGAGATTAAGTGAGAGTGAGAATCACAGAGAGTATGGACGAGATTAAGAGAGTAAAGAGTGTGGGGAGAGTGAAGTAACAAGAGAATATTGAAGAGAGAGAGAACTCCCCTCTGCCTTAGAGGTTTCACAATACACATGGGGTGGCTATATAGCCAGATTACAAATTGCAAGAGAATAAATAAATATTAAAGTACAAATCTACTAAACAAATTATTGTAGGGTTTCTGATGAATCCAGGAGGATGCAGCCAAGGTGAATCTCGACCAGAGGGAGTAGATAGTGACAGGAGAGAGATGGGCACAGTCTGGTTGAGTGAAAGTGACATGTCCAAACTGCTTTCTTCTTAGGCAGAACATGTGACTTTTATTCTTAATTAAATCTACACCTGCCTCAGCTCTCTTCAACGGTCTGATGCTCCATTTAAACTTCAAATATGCTTCAGAATATTAATCTGGACGAGTTCCCACCTTCCTTGCCTTCCAAGTCACTCTAGGTTAAGTTTGGTTACTTGGAAGCCAAGACTGTACGGACTGCCTTGTGTAGCAAGGTTGTACAGACCAAACTCTTTTCAGGTATCTATTCTTCTCTTTGTTTTCTTTATCTCTCAGATCAATGGACCACACTCAGCCATGCTTCTTTCTTCTCCATTCTAATAATGACTTAGTTCACAAGACTGTATGAACCAGTCTCCACTTGGAGTATCCGGATCACTCCTTCTTCTTCTTCTTGTTTCTGTATTTCTTTGGATCATGAACCAGCTTCTTCTTCTGGGCATTCTCTTCTCTATCTCAACACTCCCCCTCAAGCTTGACCATAGGATATCCTTGGAAAAGCTTGGAACCTTGAAGAAATCCCTCATTAAAACCTTAGTATGCAAAACCCAATGGGACAAAAACATACTAAGGAAAAAGAGTAGAAATCCCCAAGGCCTAGGGATTGGCCAGTGAGCCTTTGTGCCTTAGAACAGTATGGTTAGACAAAAAAGAGCTCTGGATCACGGCCCTTTCTTGTGCTTCAAGGGTGAACTCCACCCCTTGCACACATCAACAACCCGGAACTCATCTCTTGGCCGGTTTGGTATCTCCCCTATCTTCTGACTACTCGCCATTCTGATGGGGTTAAGGACCTCCAGCTTCTACTCCAGAGAGCTCCAACAATGTTAATCATGATGGGGAGTGAACTCCACTTGAATCCCCCACTTGGTAGACCAATTTGGATCATGAACTCCATCACCCGCAACTGATCTCTATACAGCAGAACGCCTGCAACTTGTAACTGGAGTAACTTCCAAACCGTAACTCCTTTTAGACTGATTCCAATTCGCCGCGTGCCCTTGATGAGTTTAGAATGTAGGGCAGTTAGTTTCATGGTCAAATTCTTCATGGTTAGGATGTTATCCTCCCTTTCATGAGACATGCCCGTGTGAACTCCATCACTAGCATTCTTCTCTTCTTCTTTGATCTGAGTGAACTCCACTTCTGATCTTCTGGTGAGGCTATGGACGTCTTGAACCTTCAGAATACTCACCAATACCCCTCCTCAAGCTTGATCCAGAGAGTATAGGTGATGGACCAAGCTTGAAAGGTGAGCAAAGATGAGTATTGGGACCAGGAGCTCAACACCTAACCAGGCTGCGTTTCTTCAACCGATCCACGTTTGGTTTCTGCTCCAATGCCTTACACCACACTTCTTCTTGCGTGTCTCATGAACCAGAATCTCAACACCTAACCAGGCTGCGCTTCTTCAACCGGTTTCACACACAAAACATCTCTCCATGGTCAGGAATATACAGACTCTGTAGGCTCTGAACTCATGGGCCTTTTTCTCCATGGACAGGAATATGCATCTTGTGCAGGCTCTGAACAACATGGGCAAAGTCTTCTTCTTTGTCTTGATTTGATGATGGACAGAGACAACACTTCTGTACCTGAAACATCACTCAAACTCCAGCAAGAATCAGACCACACACACTAGGATCAAACTTTGGTAACTTACCAATCCTGATCCCAATGCTTTAAGAAAATGCAATGGACAGAATCTAAACAACTCATTCAGTTCAAATCCATGCAACCAATTCACTAAATGCTCAGGTATGATAACTTATCAATTACAAGGCATCTAGGCTCAATTTATCACACATATGACAATAGCAGAATGCAATGACAATTTATGACAGTAGCATAGACTAGACAACTCATCAAATCAAGCTACACAACTATGAATCCAACACATGGCCAGAAAACTCTCCTAGACCTTTTAACAATGCAACAAGACAGACACTGAGACTAAGCAACTCACTTAGGCCAGAGACAACACAAAGAATTATTCTAGGACAGAAACTAGACATTACCATGCTAGCAAACTTAATCACTCCTAGAACAATACACACACAACTCTTTAGTATCATGGGACAGAAACTAGGTGCAATAACTCTAGTACCATTAAACTGTCCCAAAGATACTAAACACATACACAACACAACCAGAAATAATTTAAGCAATTAAACAGGCTCTTATTAGAGTTTAGGAGGTTAACTTACAACCAAGGAACCTGAGCTAGTTCCTTGAACCTCCATGGCTGTGAATCACTTGAATTTGAAGGGCTTGTGGTGTGGATTGACTGTCCAATACCTCCTCTTCTTGATTCTCTCCTTCTGGTCAAGGAGACACTTCAAATCCCTCCTGTTCTCTTGCTGGTCGTGGGTTTTGTTGGTCAGAAACAGAGCTTCAACATGGCTGGCCAGAGAATGATTAGAACAGCTTAGCTTTAATGCTTCTTTAGTGACCTT
>CAJHQP010004575.1:0-53934 GCA_905132765.1 Moricandia arvensis | reverse complement strand
CAATTATAAGAACCGTCTAATATCTAATAAACTTTCGTTCCAATTTGGTTCCACTTCGTTTGATTTTACAGTTAGTTTTGAATATTCGGGGTAATAAAACAGATTTTGGGGGGAGGGGGGGAGAGGGGAGGGGGTGGATTAAATTGGGTAATTCGGATAAATTTTAATATTTTGGATATAACTATTATGGTAATTCGGCTCTTTAGAACAATTCATGTAATTTTAAATACTTTGAAAAAAACTATTCGGGTATTCAGTTTGTAAGTATATTTTTATAATATTTGATATTTTAAATACTAAATTACTAATATTTTGATATAGAAATTGTATTTCGGATATTTTGGTACCCATTTGGTTCCGGTTCGATTCGGTTTTGGTTTTTCGATTATAGAAAGATAGGAACCACTCAGTTATTTTTGATCTTCAGTTTCGTGTTCAGTTTTTTCAGTTCGGTTTCTGGTTCAGTTTTGGTTTTTATGCCCTGCCTATGGTTAATATCAGTTGTTAAATGACTCGAAAATACTTTATTTATGAATACAAATTTTAATATTATGTAAAAGCTTAATATCTAAATAAAACCATGCCAATCCTTCTAGTTTTAAAACTTTAACTTATATAGTTTGTTTAAATAAGAATTTTCTAATGAATGTTAATTTATTTTTGTTCAAGAAAAATTTATTAAAATATAAAAATGGTTTTATAATTTCTGTTACATTTGTTTAAAAATTTGTAATAGAGAATGGCATAGCTGAATCTGAAAGGCAAACCATATTATTAGTCTTGCGTCTAGTTTATGACCTTCAAACAGTTGGATTGAGAGGTCGGTTCCTCACGTTCTTGTCAATAAGCTTGATCCGTTGTGAAAAGGATGTCTCTAGTCGATCGTTTTTTTTTTTGTAAATTGAAACATATACCTCACTATGAACGTTGTTGTGCGGTCCAGGAAGGTTGTGTGATTGTGTCTTAGATTAAGACGATTATCTGGTCCAATTTTTGAAAATTGATTTTCAAACAACTTACGAGTTATGGTTGTTTATATCTCCACTGAATAAGAGCAAGAAAAAAGGAGGAAACAAAAATCAAATGTGATATTTTGTGGTGTTTTTACCTATCTCCTAGAACTGTGTTCTCTTTTTCTGGTCTTTACAAGTTTAACACGTAGCAGATAACTAATTCACCAGGCAAGCAAATATAATGAATGACTTTTTTTACGGCAAAATTAGTGAACGACTAAACCAAAAAGGACAAAATTTAATAAAAAGGACGTTGATATTTATTGACTTTGTTTAGTGATATGAAAGTTTCCAAATATTTTTAGGTCACCTAAATGTGTGGAACATAACAGTTGGAGAATGGTTGCCGTAGTATTAAAATATCAGTGTCCTCTTTTTCTTGTCAACTAATTTTCTTTTTTTTTGTTTAAAAAAAAAAATTAAATCCGAGTCTTTAAAGACACAGACCTAATTTCCTGATGGAAGTACAGCCCACATATAGATCCTCTACTGGGCATTTAAATGGGTCGAAAGCAATAACCCATATCCGTGTGGCCAATGGGGTTTGAACCAAGGTTCGCCGTATTGAAATTATCCCTCAAACGCCACTAGACTACCGCCACTTGTCAATTAATTTTCATTGCCCATGTGTATACAATACACAAATATATAATATATATGATGCATATACTATATATATATATATTTTATATTTTTTGATATAACTATACAAAACATATATAATGAAAATATACATAAAGCCGATCAATATATTTAGTGCAGTTCCCGGATAGAACTGAAATTTTATACTCCCCGTTTTAAACTAGATCTCGTTGTAGAGTAAAATTTTTGTTTCAAAATAAATGTCGTTTTATGATTTCAATGCAAAATTTATTAATTTTATATGCTATTCTATTTTTGATTGGTTAAAATGTGGTTGTTTATAGGTAATGATGTTTTTATTTGGGAAATATGTAAAACCTTAATGTTTTCTTAATCTGTGTGTAAAAAACCTAGAACAACAAGTAAAATGAAACGGAGGGAGACTATTTTATAAAAAAATTAACATCATCTAAACGACACATCCAAATAAATCATAATCTCTATAGATTCAGTGTATTGTGATGAAGATAATAATCTCAATAATAAATAAGGTTTTGGGATTCGTACTCTCGTAGTATTATAAAGGAATAAGAAGATAAGGAAATCAGTTTATGTAAGAAATGTAGGTGACATTAACTGCTGTATAGGTCTCAATCAATAAAGGAGTGGAATGATACGCAAGAAAGAGGTCGTTGTGTGGCCTACATTCATTGGACAAGTCACCCACTTTTGTAAGTTGAGAACATTACGGAATGGTCATGAATTATGAGTTGGGCATTTTTTAAAAAAGTTTTATTTAATTTTGTATTCGTTTCAATTCAATCTGAAAAATTCAGTAAATTACTAGAATAAAACTGATACTCAAAATCAGTATCAGTAAAAAATGAATCAAATCATAAATACTAAAATTTTAGATAGTAGATATCCGCTATGTTCTAACATATATATAAATACATATATAGTTATGATTAAACTTATAATTTAAAAAAAAAGTTTATATATTTATTACTTTAACACACAGTTTAAAAAATTTCATCCATAATTTTTTTATAAAAATATAAATCAAGAAGGAAAATAAAATGCTCGTAAAGTTTTATTATTTTTTCAAGATTTACTTATGTTAAACAAGTGTATGAGATTATATGTAAGTATTTGCAAATATTCGTAAATATTTACGGTTTTATAGATATCTGATTTTTTGAATATCTGTATTTCGCCAAAGTAAAGCAATAAAAAATTAGTAATTCGTATAGCAAAAACTCAAATTGCAAGTACCGAAAATTGCGTTACTATTCGCTTCGTGCCCACCCCTATAAATTCTTGTACAAATGAAAATAAATCTATGAAACATGCAAAATTGTTGTTTATTTTTCAATCATTGTAAATTAGGAGAATGACTTTATAATCATATACTCTTATAGTTCATGAATGTTAATTTTATAGCTTTCGCACATATTAAAAACTATTAAGGACTTGTTTTTATTTCTTACAAATGTACTAAATATATTTTTCTTTTGGAATAAATACAACATACTAAAAGAATAGGTTCAAAAATGACAACCGTACAATGGCACTCTTTATAACAAACATTGAATGGGTATATGACAGCATCCTAAATATGGATGGGGATACATCATGATTCTGTGACTATTCAAAGAAAAAAGAAAACTATAAAGATTAAAAACTTGTTCCTTATTATTTCTCGAAACTACTAAAGAAAACACCAATCGAAAAAGAACATAATCCTTTTCATTTCTAATATATAAAAATCCGCTAAAATTTAGTAACATTATGATTTATTACTATTTTCGGTTTTAGTTTAATTAATGTCTCGGTTGTTTATTTTTAAAATGAACAACAATAAAACAAAATGTAAAGTTGAATGGTTGATTCTAACTAATGTAAACTTGAGAGTATCGCGTAACATAAGCGAGCCCCTAAATATTCTTCTAAACCTAACTCTTCGCGACTCCTTCATTTCGAGCTCTGCTTGCTTCTCTGGTGCCAATCGATGCTACGAGCGGACGTGGTTCTGTTCTTTTGAGGAATAACAAATTGTTCAGGCATCCAGATGAAACAACTTCTTGTTAGCATTGCGTTTCTCATTTCACTCATTTCCAAGCTTTTATTTTTCTACCTAGCTTGGTTCAGCCTCTCACTAAGATTTTTCAAGTTTCTATCACTATCTTAGTCATGTTCGCTTTCGAGCAGAACAACTAAGATATCTATTACTTTTTCTTCTATGCTTTTATCTTTTTTGTAGTGGAATGAAGACCAAAAGTATTAGAGCATCATCAACCTAGCAATCCACTATAGGTTGCTTATTTTATTTTATTTTTTTAATTTTTAAAAGAACCAATCATGGGCCGCCACGTATTAGTGGTGCCCTGAACAGTATAAAAACCATGCTAAATAGATTGCTTATTTGGCAATAAGCTATCCTCTCTCTTCAATAAGTCACTCTTCCCTTAAGCAACCCTTCTAAACTACCCCTTTAATCATGCTCTTATATATTGTCAGAGTCATCATGTTAAACCTCAACTCTCATTTTGAATTATATCTACCGTTTAGAAAAGAAAAAGAAAAGTTGATGTTTTGATTAAGCATATCATTTTAACAGACCTGCTTCAGTTTTGTTTGAATTAAATTAGTTATCTAACGTACAATGTGAAAGTTCAATAAAATTTTGACAGGTTTTAAAAACCAACTTCTTTTAATTTTATTGCGATTAAACAATTCTAATTAACGGATTAAACGCTCCTTAATCCAGAAGTTAACAATGGATCTTACCAAATATTTCATGTCCATCCCTTAACAAATCTGATTCTTGTATCAGAACAAGTCCCTTTTACTCAGATCTGAAGAACACACGAGAGGAAACACACAGTTCAAGTGTTCAACTCTCTTTCCCAATATGTCCTCAACACAAACAGATTCTCTGCAATTTCTAATCCAACGGTTTCAAGATTACAAGTCTCATCATCTTCTTGAACATTCCTGCAAAATCTTCCGCTGTCTTAGTTTGTATATACCAGAACAAGGCGAAGAAGGAACGAGTTACGTGTAATCTAACCAAACGCTCTTCTACTCTCTCTTCTCATCCTGGTAAGATCAAAATCTCTCTCACACTCTCTCTAAAAAGACATCTTTCATGGAAAGAAAGATCTCATTCTTGAATCTAATGTATGAAAATGGTTATAGGAGAAGTAGCATTGCCAGTGGGAAAGAGACCAAGAAGATGCAGATGATATAGCTACCGCGTTGAGAAAGCTCGTGAAGAAATAGGTTTAGATCCTTCTCTTGTTACAGTCATTTCTGTTCTTGAACCATTTGTTAACAAGGTAAGATTCTATCAACAAAACTTCTAAGATTCAAACTCAATCTCATCGCGTATTCGGTTATTGCAGAAAGGATGTCAGTTGTACCGGTTATCGTTCTTACAAGACAAGAAGGCATTTAATCAGGTTCCAAATCCATGAAGTAGAAGACTTTGATTTTCCGTTAGAGATGTTTCTTAAGGTAATGTTAATCCTGTTTTCGGATCAACTTTGCCACCAAGTTTTAGCTATGTAAATTGTTCTCTCTATGTGCAGGACAAGACAGGAGAGCAGAGGACGAGTGTATGAAGGAGAAATATCTTCTTCATTACCTTGATTATTATACCGAAGATAAAGAGCGAAACTTTGTTATATGGGCACTCACTGCTGGTATTTTGATCAGAGTTGCCTCTGTTGTTTATCAGAGATCTCCTGAGTTTCAAGAACTCAAGCCAAGCTTCTGGAAACAACCTCTTGAAATGTATCTGAATTAAAACATGAATGGAGACGAAACTTATCTTTGTAAACAAAGCATGTGTTTTATTATTAAACAAAACGACGATTTTGAATATAAATCAGGAAGGAGAAAACAGAATGGCTTGGACAAGAAGAAGATGAACCGGAAGCCCAAACCGAATGAGAGCCACGCGCCAAACATACTTCACCCGCCCAACGGTCAGATTTAAACGGCAACAAAACAAAAGGACAAGTGACGCAAGATTGCAGAGAAAGTAATGGGTTGAGTTGTACAACAAGTTTTCAACCCTTGATTCATTGAAGGATTAGGATCGCTCCACCTGTCTGAGACACTAGTTTTCATTTGAGTTCTATAAATAAACATCTCTTGTAACCATGGAAGTTAGAATGAAAGATACAAAGTTTCAGTAAAAACAAAAGTTTATCTTCTTCATTTTCATTTTTCTCAAACTTCTTATGGTATCAGAGCAATGGCGATGGAACCATACACGCCGCCATCTCTGAACATTGTCAACTCCGTAACCGTGAGACTAAGAGTTCAACGGCTATAGCTCCTGCAATGGGAGCTAGCCCGGGCGTGTAACAGTGCATTGCTGGTCTAATGTTCGATCAGTCATTGACTGCAAAAATGTTAAAAGATAAAGAACGGCTCACAACAAATAAAGCTGATCGAGGCTAACATTAAAACAAAGACTCATATGCAAGTGCTCTATTACATCTTGAGGTGCAACAACATGCGTTGTGCAGAGATCACCAAGTCTCTGTCTTCCCTGTCTGGTTCATGTCAAGATTCTGCATTGATCCAGATAACGAGGTAGGGCCAGCTCGCCAAGCGCTATACCATGCAGCTATCGAACCTAAAGCCGCGTATTTATAGCTATCTGAGATCAAATCAAACAGATTTGTGTTACTTGTACAACAAGAATAAAATAAATAAAGAAAGAGAGATAACTCAGAGTTGAGTGTTACCTTATTAGCATATAGCACAAAGAAGCAGAAGTAGCCACCTGCTGTCTCTGTATCGGTACAACGTAAGAACACTGCATCATGAGATCTCAATCCAAATCTCGTAAGGCGTTTGCATATCACCAAGAACAGACTCTTCTCTATGGCTAGATATCGGATGTCCAGAGGCATCGGTATATATCCATAACAACTCCACTAGATTCCATTGCTGCGAAAAGATCTGCTTTATGACTTTTAACCAGCGAGCACAGCTTTAAAACTCGCCACGTACCTACCGTCGCACAATCTTCAATACGTGTAGAGAGATTGCCTGACTGCGATTAGACATAGCTACTTTGCCAGTAGTCAACAAGTGTTCATGTTGCGGATTCCCCAACCCTAAATGAGAAAAGGTTCTCTGAATTAATAAGTGGTGTGCTAGATGTAATCTCGCATTCTCATTGATACATACCATAAAGAGTGCGAGCAACTTGCAACCCAATGCTACCAGCTCCAAGATAGAAGGCTATTTGACAGAGACAAATCGTTTAAGTTATGAGATGGTACTGCATCGCTCATCTCTATTAACTTCAAGTTCTAAATCACAAGCAGCAACAGCCAACTGCGAAAAGGATCGTTAATCAGATCTATCCATTTAGTTAGCTAAATACCTATTGACAGAGAGCAACATGTACCTGTGGATCCATTGGATGTTAGCAAGGCTAATGATCGAGGGTAACTCGGTTTTCCTTGTGTAGTTCCCATCCCACAGAGTAGTACTAGTCTCTAGCTTGATGAGTCTGATGATATAAGTGTAATCGAGCCTTGACCACAGAAGGGAAAGGCTCATGTCTAGCGAAACCGCGATCTCTCTCTCGTAGCAGAAGAAGAAACCAAACCAGTCTCTAGTTCCATCTTGAGCGTATAGAGTGCTATAGATAATCGATAGTGGACCAACAGATTACTAGGAAGGTGACACGGTCATAGAAACCAAAAAGCAACTGCTGAGCAGAGGTAGATAAAGGTATACAAAAGAAGTTCAGTTTCTAACGGTATATGGAAGAGATAGTTGCACATACGTCTATGATGATCATCCTGGCAGCGCTCCCCAGTCTTTAAGATGTCTAATGTAGCTTGAATCAGAAGAGACCGAAACCAAAAGAAAGAACATCTATAGTCAAAACCCCGTGAGAAGTTACAAGTACTCAGTTTCCATTTTTTATAATTGCATAATAATAATATAATGAAGTGAGAATGTTGTTAAGACTCTGTAGTTAAACTGATGTCACGCTCACTCATTACAAGCAGCTCATGATACTGATTCCAATGCTCTTCTGAATCTAAAACAGCTCTGAAGCTGGCTATTAATTCAACATAGCTTGCAGGAGGATCTAAGCACAGTGCAGGAACGCAAACCATAACGAAAACTCCATCTAAGTTCTGTCAACGACGAGGATAACAAGAACCTAGAAACAAAGCACAGTCCTCGAGAGCTTCCTGATTGATATCTTCCCAAATCTTGAAACTCACTAATACAATTTAGTAAGATATTCTGTCAGAAAAAGAACAGTCAAAACCAAGTGGCAGGCATACCTTCTTGCTTCTGCTTTGCTTTATAACAAGCTTTGTTTGTCGATGTTACACTAAAGCATTTCAACGGTGTTTGTCGGTGTAGTACAAAGTCCCAGCGACAGGACACTTGTTCCTATTCCATAATGACTCAGTCACTCTACCGGCGATTGACTGTCTCATCATCTCTGAAGAAGGCAATGACTCTGAAAGAACGAGTCAGTATGGTTTGAGACTTGTGGATGAGAACATGTGTTCATAGAAACACCAGCAAGCTTCACAATCAAAGAAACCAAAACACTCAGCACATTAATCTCCACATATGCATATATCAAGAGATAACTGAATCGCAAATCCGACAATGGGTTATATAATATTCTACTCAATAACATTATTAAAAGTCATCAATTCAAACTCTAGATGTATGAGGTGATGATGATGTATGGGTATGATAGCAAACCCCATCCTGGTTACTATAAATTCTCTCAACTTTAATGCAAAGTTATCAATTCAAAAACTTGTTAAGATGAATTCTATAAACAGTTTCACGTAGCTGATAATGTATTGATAGCAAACTCCGTAGCGACATCTATAGAACTTTAATCAAGTTTTAACTTTCTCTAACCCTAAAATCGATATCATGCTGAGAATATTATGTGAATGCATCGAATTGGTTATGAGTTTGTTCGTAATGGGATTAGTGTGTGTGTATACCCTCGGTGAGTTGGAGATGGTTGAGCAATCGATCGATAGCCGCAGCTTATCGAGTTTCAATAGCAGGAAAAGACTGCTGCCAGAAAACCTTCGATCTACGAACTGTTCAATTTTCGCCTGAGGAGCGAATTGAAGTATACGCCGATGAGATGGCCTCTCATCCATGGCGTGAATCTCAATCTCCGAGTTGATACATTTTGTGTCGCGGAGTCAATGGATGTTACTTGTTAGAAAGATAGAATGACGATGACGGAGAGAGAGAGAAAGAGCGTCGTGCAAGAATAGGAAAAGAAATAGGATTAATCCGGGTACGGGTTGACTTTATATCAAAGCAAACCAATACCGGTTAGGTAGAATTAGTATCGGCTTTTTAGCTTTATCATAAAAATCAAAAGGTTCATTCTCATATCAACTTCAAGTAAACCATAAGAGCATATTTATCCATAGCACCGTGCTTATTTTTTTTTCTTTTTCTTTTTGATTTAAAAAAAGAACCAATCGCAGGTCGCACGTGTCAGTGGGACCCGCAAATAGTGCAAGAATTGGTGCTTATTAAGCACTTTAAAGCCATGTTCATTGTGGGGTTCTTAGGGGAGTTCTTAATTTGATTTTCAACTTTTTCGTTTTTTTTACTTTACGCTAAGAACCGGCTCTTAAACTCTTATTAAGAGCCGATTCTTAGTTTTTTTAGTAAATATTTAAAATTAAGATATAAATCTTTATGTATTTTGTTCTCTAGAGCGCTCATTAAAAGAATAAAAAATATGCAGCTTAAAACCTCGATAAATATATGATTGGAAGAGATTTGTGTTTTAGAAGAAAAAAGTTTGGATGTGATAACTCTAGCAAAATCTTGTCATAAAACCCTGAATGGGACTTGATAAGGAGGAACCAAAACGTGTTGTGAAACGTTGAGCCAAAAAGCGATTATCACTGCGAACAGACTACTCCACCACATCCATTTTCACATCCTGTTGTTTTACTTATCATCAGTTATCACTTATCGTATTATTTTGCGTACGTGTTTGAATTGCACCTAGCTATCATCGTCAAGATTCATTGATATCGAACTAGCGTGACTAATTTAAAAAAACATTCTGAACTTATCAAATCTTTTGCATCATAACAACTTCACAAATTACATACAACAAGCTTAAATATAAAACACACAAGCTATTATATCACCATAATTAGACATAAAACGCCACACATATATACATTTTTAGCATAACCGGTTCTTAAACCCTTTTCATATAGTTGGTTAAGAAGCTTTCATGGCAAGACCACATAGTCCTTCTTATCCTGATATCTTTTTTAATCCTCATGTATCCACTTTCTCCCCATTTTGTTCCCCATGAGTTTTTGATGATCCAATACTTTTGATCCGTTGGAAGATTGGCTGTATCCAACCGCAGTCACTGCGTGATCAAGATACGTTGTGCACTCTCCAGTGAACACACCAGACGAGTAGAATGGAAATCAAAACCACCTCCTTCAATTCCAACCGCTAACTGGTTGGTGTGCCACTGCCTTCATTAGAGCTTCCTCGTTGTGACAGGGACATCCTCATAGCCTATATCATGTGTATACAAGAGATTAAACTTCAAAGCAAGTGTATAGTAGGACCGACTCCAAATTTAGAGATTATAACTATCTAGTAAATATACATAAATATTTAGTGTAAACTTATGTATATAGTACTGTCTAAAAATTGGCGCGAAAGCTAATGTTTCACTAAGCTATTCTGAAACTAACTAAGCTGTGCTTAGATCCGGTCTTGGTACTAGTATATGCATTGCCACTCTTTTTAATATCTTTATGAGGAATTAAAGTGAAACCTGTGATAGAAGCAGCCTATCGCGTTTAGTGCTCTTGATCTTGCAAGTGGCGTTTTCGCCTTTATAAGGATAATTTGATTCAGTGGTTAGCCACCAGTGGCCATTATGTGCTCAAACGCAGTATCCATTAGACCACCGCTACAGCCAAAATCGTTTGTGTCACAGTCAACAAGCTGTGTTCAGACAAAGAAAAAGTTTCCCTTTCTTTATCTGCGTTGCTCCTTCTATGCCGCAACCGCTGAAAACGCCAACAACATCCTACAAATACACTCATTCGTTAGTTTTCACCATCCATGCAAATTATCTTAGGGATGGTTATTCGGTTTTGAGCATTATAACCGGAATTTTTAAGTTTGTTTGAAATTCCCGGTTCATATTAGCTCCGTTTTGGAATAGAAGCTACAAAATATATTATTAAAACAAATTCTTTTATCTTAATTTAGTATAACTATATCTATTTATTTTGTATATGTTTCAGCTTGTTTAGTTTATAAGAGGATATAATGAATAATATACCGCAACTGCCTTGATGCTTATAGGAGTTCACAGCTCCTTTCTCCCATCAACGCAATGGCAATAGCACCAGAAGAAACGTTTGGTACCTAAACGACGTCACTTTTGTTCCACTTTGGCTAGACAGAACCGAGTCTCCTTTGTAACCAGTGTACATAGAACAGAAATTCGTCGTTGTCAGATCAGCAAACTGGTTCACTGCGAGTTTAAATGTTCTTTCCGGCGGGAACGTTGTTTAAGCGTTCAATGCGTTCCACGTTGCGTTTAAACACAACCGTAGCGACTGTTTTTCTCGTTCACATCTGCGTAAACACGACCGTGTTCAGGCCATCCACTCTTCGTGCCTCTTTTGCATGATGAGCTTCATCATCGAGAGGACGAGAGATAGTGATCGAGAACATAATGATGAAACTAGAGAGAGTATGAGGAAGATTTTGATGTGTTCTATAGCCATTGTTTTTTTTAAAAAAAAAGTTGAAGGATTTTGATACTTGTTTGATTACTCTAAAAGGGTTTTGAAGTGGGATTTTATAGTGAAAAAAGTTTGATCTTATTGGTAACGTTCTCATGAAGTGATTATGACAAAGTATTTTTAGTTTGCAAGTAATGTTCATCTTATACATCTACATACATAACTAGAACTCGATCAGGGGCGGAGGTACATGGGAGCCTACGGGGGCACGTGCCGCCTACTATTTAAAAAAAAATTATATGTATATTAAACTAAATATAATTAAACATATTATTATATTATATGTTCTTTTTGTAGTCCAACATCAAAATATAAGTTAGTTTTAACTTTTAAGAAGCCCAATAAAAAACTAAAGCAAAATAATTAAGTTAAAGTTGACCTAATTATTTAGGTCTTTTTCATTGTCTTCTTCCTAATTACAAAAAAAACAAACGACGCAGACAAAAAATTGTGCTTAACAAGTTCAAGAGAAAAGCTATAAGATAAAACTAAACGAAAATTTTGATTGTGTGATTTAAGGAATAAGAGATCGTGAAAACTTAGAAACTAAAGTATTTTGCTAACTTTTTTTTCATGATAAAAATTCAATGAAAAAATTTCAAGCCTAAAAAAAAATTTACATCTACTTCTGAAAATTCTGAAGATGATTTTGTCTTCTCCAAAAAAAAAACTCTGGAGATGGATTTGAAGAAATTAACAATTGAAGTAGTAGTGAAAAGATTTCAAAGTATGGAATCCCGTAGGATAAATTTGTAAGGTATTTTTTTTAATTGTGATTATTTTTATTTAAATGAGTTAGTTATTAGAGTATTTTGTGCCCCATTTAATAAATAGTTCTAGATCCGCCACTGAACTCGATCATGATTTTAAACCTATTAGACTTTAATCTCCCAAGGCTTAATGTTACTCGAACTAGGATACTGATTGGTGTTACATTTATTTATATGAAAATTGAAAATCAAATATTAAGGAAGCATTTTAAATGATATTTGTTACAAAAATGCAAATATAATCTGAAAACATATTTGTTTGATTTTTCAGCTACTCAGCGTATATCATTTTAGGTAATATGTTTACCTGTTTTACTTGTTTGTTAAAAAAAAAAACTCCAGACAACTTATATATAAGTTGTCTACGAAAAAGGGCTAGTTTTTGCATTTGACCGAATCGTGTCAGATCTTTGACTATTGCTGGACAACTTAAATTCAGTCGTCTCTGAGAAAGTTAAAATTTCAATATTTTATTCAAACTAGACGACTTAAACGTAAGTCGTCCTAGGTTAGTTTTGTAATTGAAAATAAAACTTGAAATTTAACTTTCTCAGACGACTTAATTGAAAGTCGTCCAGCCAGACCGACTAATTTAAGGTCATCCGGGTGAAGCAAGGTTGACCAGAAAACTTGGGAAAATTTATGGACGACTTTGCTTTCCTGGACGACTTGAAATTAAGTCGTCTGTCTGGACGACTTTCAATTAAGTCGTCTGGAGAAAGTTAAATTTCAAGTTTTATTTTTCAATTACAAAACTAACCTAGGACGACTTACGTTTAAGTCGTCTAGTTTGAATAAAATATTGAAATTTTAACTTTCTCAGAGACGACTAAATTATAAGTCGTCCAGCAATAGTCAAAGATCTGACACGATTCGGTCAAATGCAAACTAGCCCTTTTTCGTAGACAACTTATATATAAGTCGTCTGGAGTTTTTTTTTTAACAAACAAAGCCGGACGACTTAGATTAAGTCTTTCGTTTTGACCAGAAGACTTATCAGTAAGTCTTCTACATACAGATGACTTAAGAGTAAGTCTTCTACGCGAACATATCTTGAAAAAAATTCAAATTCGTACCTTAAACTAGCTGAGATGACTTCGTTTGCACACAGGGTCTTCTCCAACCACCCAGAACCTCAAACGAAAGCAACCGTAAGTCAAAACGAAAGAAATATGGCTCTGTCAACCGTAAAATATTTTGAATCAAAAGCTTGAGTTTTTTGGATGAATATGGAGAGAAAGTGAAAGAAATGTTGTTTTTAGTTCATAACATGTCGTACAACGTTGTTGAACTATTCATTAAAGGACATTAAAAGCTCCAAACAGGTAGTACAAGGTTGTTGAACTATTCATGGTAGTGACAATATTATAAATACTTGAAGATGATGAGGTTGAGACAGTAAATAAGCCATTTTCGAAAACCAAAAAAAAAGTTAATGGTATTTTCGTAGATAAAATGCAGGTGTGGGGTGAAAATCTCAAAAAAAAATGAGTCAAACAGAAAATGTTAGTTTTCTGTTTGATTCCAAGTTTTGAGATACTTTTGCAAAAAAGCCAAGATTGTAAGCTTGCATAATTTGAAATTAAGACAATAGGTTTATTATAACAGTTAAGGCAGTTTCTGTTTGAATAGTTTGTTTCTGGGGGGTTTATAATATGTTCTCTATAATCGTTATTTTTTTTTTGTTTCAACTATAAACTGGAATTTTCGTATTTTCAGCACTCTCAGTTTTGCTAATTAACGATTTTGTTTTCAAATGTACCGTTATGCATCAAAATCATTAATGTTATCAAAACATGGAATCTTCTTTTGTCTTTTTATTCATTACTTATATTTGAATTCAAAGATTCCGTTCATTCACAAGAGAACCATTCGTGCAAGTTAAAAGCTTAAACAAAGAAAATGAAATGATTCGACTAAAATTAACTAATTCGATAAATCATAGTCACTCAGGACAAGTGAACTTCATTACGCTAAGTATTCTTTTGTAGATAAAATCTAAATGATTTGCTAAAAGTTTCCTGTTCATTGATGTTTCCCACCAATTTCATCTATTCGAAGCTATATGAAGTTCCGCTATTTTTCCTTAAAATACAAATAATTGCTTATAAAGTATAGTTAGAGATAATAGAAAATTATTGGGAATTCATAAGGATGCGTACAAAATTTCATTTGGGCTTAAACCAAATCATATTCGGCTGACGTGAGAGCAACGTCTACACGACTAAACTTAAATTTGAAAAATAGATACATATTTGGAAAATTATGATTAGAAACTTTTTTTACTATATCAATACAATATTTCTCTGACACAAATTAATTATCATCAAAATATTATCTAAACTTCTTAATACTTGTGGAAGCTCATTTAATCTAGTGGTTGACTAAACGTTAATTAATGTTTTTATATCAAAAGAATAATTATGCAGATTATTGGAGAATAGCTTTAAAGAAGATCTTCAACATAACTCAAGGAATATCGTCAGGAATGGATTTCATAGGATGGTTTAAGGTGATGCAATCAAAAGTAAATCCGCATAAAACAAATAAAATTGTAAGTATTAA
Organism: Moricandia arvensis; assembly: GCA_905132765.1. Taxonomy (NCBI): domain Eukaryota; kingdom Viridiplantae; phylum Streptophyta; class Magnoliopsida; order Brassicales; family Brassicaceae; genus Moricandia; species Moricandia arvensis. Next base: position 39,159 of record CAJHQP010004575.1, on the reverse strand, counting down.
TATCGTCTATGTAATATTTTCATAGTTTATAATGAATAATTAATCAATGTAAAAAAAAAACTTCTGAATACACATGTCCATCTAAGTGCAACATCTTCTGAAAAAGTACTAATAGTTTCACATATAATAAATGATTTAATTTGTTGTATATCATAATAAAAATGAACTAAAGTTAATTGTTCTGATGTCATGAAATAAATCAAACTTTTACTAACTCAAAAGAAAATTTTGAACAAACATGCCAGAAAGAAATCCGTTTTACAAATCAACTTAATAATTGTTTTTGTAAGACCCAAATTTGGGTCCGTTTATCTCGGCCAGCAAGACCCGTTTGATGCAGCAAGAAACCCTAGGTAAGGCCATTATTTAAGCAGAGTTGCCTCACTTTTTTTTCCAGAAAAATCCCTAAGTGTGAGAACTCTGCAGAACTGAGTAGTCGCTGAGATTTGAGGTCCGTACCGTCGCCACCACCACCGGTAGAGAGCAGATCCGTCGTTGAACTACCAAAAACGTCAAAGGTAAACCAGAATCACCTTTTCCGATTTGAGTTTGTGTAGTCATTTAGTAAATCGACGATATCTCGTTAACCGCTTGTTATTTTGAAAATCTAAGTGGTACGTCCTGAGATTGGACATGATCACTCAAACGGACTGAAATGGATATGAACTCCAAAAGGAGAAACTGGATGGGATGGAATGGTGACACAAAGGGTTGCGGAAGGCCACAATGATACTACCAGACTTCAATCGTTGCCAGATGTGACGCACCGGTCCAACAAAAGAAGGGTTTCCAATCGTTGCTTGATATGACGCACCAAGTCCAACGAATTAGAGGAGTTGCTTGGAGCTAACCACACTAAGAGCAAGAGATGAGTAACTTGGAGCTAACCACACCAAGAAACAAATGAGATCAATGGATATACACACCATGAAAAAGTGAGATTCCCTCTCAAGGTTCCAAAAATAATCACTAAAAACTTATTTTATTTCATTGGTCAAATGACCTTTATATAATAGGCAAAGAATACAAAAAGTTTAGTCAACATCTAAAAACTTGAAAATTCATAAATATTAAAACTTGACCAAAGAACAAAGACCAAAGACCAAGACTTTTGACCGCAAAATGGGAATTTGTGGTCGCAAAACTCTTCGGCGATCTCATCCTTTTTCATGGTCGACGGACTCTGGATTGCCATCAGATTGATATATTATTTGATCATACCTTATCTTTTCTTGTTGGGCCTTTCTTTCTTTAGACTGAAGCATGTTCATAAACATATTTTCATAAATCGTCAAGGTCATTTCGTTTAAAACTCAAGCCCAAAAGCCAAACTTTCTTGATTTGTTTATGCCTGCTGATTCAGGGCACATCATTCCCTCCTTCTCTAAAAAGATTTGCCCTCAAATCTGTCTTTCTTTAGCTTCAGATAGAATGATCTCATGGCTTTTCGTAGAACTCTTTTTTTTTAGAAAGAAGATGCAGGGTAGAAGATGGATGAAGAAGATGGAAAAGATGAGAAAAATGAATAGGTAGTACCGGTTGGGTGGCTCTGATACCACTTGATACACCCTAGGAAAGGCACTCGACCGGTAAAAGGGATATGGACTCTGAAAGGAGAACTAATGGGATGAATGATGACAGAATGGGATGCGGAATGGCCCAATGATACTGTCTGGCTTCAGTGTTGCTTGATATGACGCACAAGTCCAACGAATTAGAGGAGTTGCTTGGAGCTAACCACACCAAGAACAAGAGATGTGTAACTTGGAGCTAACCACACCAAGAAACAAATGAGATCAACGGATATTACATACCATTGAAAAAGTGAGATTTCCTCTCAAGGTTCCAAAAATAATCACTAAAAACTTATTTTATTTCATTGGTCAATGACCTTTATATAATAGGCCAAAAATAAAAAAAGTTTAGTCAACATCTAAAAAACTTGAAAATTCATAAATATTAAAACTTGACCAAAGAACAAAGACCAAAGACCAAGACTTTTGACCGAAAATGGGAATTTGTGGTCGCAAAACTCTTCGGCTGGTCTCGTCCTTTTGCATGGTCGACGGGCTCTCGATTGCCGTCAGATTGATATATTATTTGACCATACATTCTCGTTTCTTGTTGGGCCTTTATTTCTTTGGGCTGAAACATGTTCATAAACATATTTTCATAAATCGTCAAGGCCATCTCGCTTTAAAACTCAAGCCCAAAAGCCAAACTTTCTTGATTTGTTTCTGCTGCTGATTCATGGCACATCACTAAGGCCACCATCATGTTCGTGACGTCGAGACGAGTCCGGAGCTCCAAGATCAGCCCTTCCCCCGCCACCCACGCGCCACCGTCCGCCGCCGCCACGCGCCGCCGTCCGCCGCCACGCGCAGCCGTCCGCCGCCGTCGCCGCCGATTCTGGTAAGCCGCCGCCTCCCCCGTCGCCACCGGTGACTCGCTGCGTGACCGCCGCCGACTTGCCAACTCGGCGAGTCAACTCGGTCACCGGGTTCAGCCGGCTGAGTTGTTTCAGTTTAGGTTAACCGGTTTTTAATTAAATTATTTCTGGTTTAAATTAATTGAATTTGGTTTATCTTATACTAGTTGAAATGATTTAATATTGGTCCAATGAAATCTCGAATCCGGTTAAGGAAAAACCGGTTGTTCAATTTGATTTTCAATTTGGTCAAGGTTGACCGGCTTGGGTCAGCAGTGACCGGGTTGACCTTAATTTATTTTAAATAATATAATTTTTTTGATGCGTATTAACTACTATTATACTGTTATTAACATTTTTACTTATCTTTTTAGTTCAATGACATAAAAGATTATTTCATATGTATATTGTCTAACTTGCTTTACATTTACCAATTTTTATAGTGAAAGTATAATTATTAGATAGTTATTGTGTGCTCAATATGTATTGAAAATGCTTCAATTTAATTCTTTTAAATGCATATATGTATAATGTTTAGATTTAGATTTTAATCATAATAAATATTTTGATAAAGTTAAATAATATTAATTTTTTTTTGTTAGATATAATAAAAAGGAGAATAAATATATAAATGTTTAAGCAACGTTAAGTAATATTTTTATTAAGTAAAAATATATGAGATCTATAATATTATATATATATATATATACATATATATATCTTTAACTGATATAATTTAGTATAAATTAATGTGAGGACTATGATGATTTATTAGTTCACTTGTATCTTTTTCTAACTTTTAGAAATTTTTCAAAATTGCATTGTTTATATTTAGCGGATTAATACTCTTAGATAATATATTCTTCAGTTCATTAAAGTATAATGATATTTATTGTCGCTGAAGCTATATTCTAATATTACTATTATTTTTAAATAGTATTAAACATTTAAGTAATTTATTTGGTGAACTTCTTTAGATGTTTTAAGTTTTCATATATTTTATTAACATGGTTTTCTAATATATTTATTTAATAAAACTCGTATGAGTTCATTTTAAATTTTAATATGTTATGTTGATTGTTGTAATTATTTTTCCATAAACATAGATCATATCATTTTTAATGGTGACTTACATTAAATGTATAAAGAGTCATCTTGTACTCTATTTTATTCTTAATGACTTTTTTGTAGATTACAAAAAGTTTTAGATTCTTTTCATATAAAAAATATAAGAGATCTATCATATTATATATTATATATATATATATATATATATATCTTTTAAACTGATATAATTTCAGTAACAATAATGTGAGGACTATGATGATTTATTAGTTCACTTGTATCTTTTTCTAACTTTTAGAAATTTTCAAAATTGCATTGTTGATATTTAGCGGATTAATACTCTTAGATAATATATTCTTCAGTTCATTAAAGTATAATGAATATTTATTGTCGCTGAAGCTATATTCTAATATTTCTATTATTTTTAAATAGTATTAAAAATTTAAGTAATTTATTTGGTGAACTTCTTTAGATGTTTTAAGTTTTCATATATTTTATTAACATTGTTTTTAATATATTTATTTAATAAAACTCGTATGAGTTCATTTTAAATTTAATATGTTATGTTGATTGTTGTAATTATTTTTTCATAAACATAGATCATATCATTTTTAAATGGTGACTTACATTAAAATATATAAAGAGTCATCTTGTACTTTATTTTATTCTTAATAAAAGTTGAGGCTATAAGCCCATTGAGGGTGTCCACATAGGATGTTAAACGACCAATCATATTATGACCAAATCAGTATTTTAAGTTGCTATTTTTAAAAAATGTTAATACAGCCATTGAGGGTGTCCACATAGGATGTTAAACGACCAATCATATTATGACAAATCATTATTTAAGTTGTTATTTTTAAAAATGTTAATATTCCGAAATTGTATTATTTCAGTATAAATAAGAATAAATATCAAATATGGTAAACTTACAAAATAAAAACATTATATATAAGTTAGGCTTAATATATAACAAATTTTCCGAAAATACTAACAAAAATAATAATAATTTCAAATACAAAATTTCAAACAATTATAACTAAATAAATTTAAAACACGTGATTTTCAAAATTTAGGTTATATAATATTGAAAATATTCACAAGTAACATATACTATAATACAATTTGATGCTATAAATCATTGAAAGTGTTCACATATTATTTCAAGTCACAAATAAAATATACTACTCACCTTTTCATTTAATATTTTTAAAAATTTGAAAATCTTCAAAATTATCTCTTCAAAATAGAAATAGAAATCAATGTTAAATTTATTAAAAAAAATAGAAATATCATCACTGAGTCATTTTGAGATATAACTAAACCTCTAGAATATTAACATAATTTACTAACAAAAATTATTTTAAGAATACAAAATTTCAAACAATAAAGACATTATGAACTAAACACATATATTTTAAAAAATGAGGATTTATATTATTTGAAGTGTCTAGAGAGAACTTACAAAGAGGAATAACCTTAGGATAACACTAAATTTCCTTTTTTGTCAAAAATAGCATTTGAGGAGAAAAATCAAAAATAAGTTTTATTAAAGGGTGTAATATAAATTTATACCCTTAGGGTTTAAGTAATCTATACTTAGAGTTTAGAGGTTATGAGTTGGGGTTTTGGAGGTTGTAATCTATACTTAAATTTTATATGTTATGTTGATTTTTGTAATTATTTTCATAAACGTAGATCATATCATTTTTAATGGTGACTTACATTAAAATGTTTAAAGAGTCATCTTGTACTCTATTTTAATTCTTAATGACTTTTTTTGTAGATTACAAAAAGTTTTAGATTCTTTTTATATAAAAATATAGGAGATCTATAATATTATATATATATATATATATATATAGATAATTTCAGTAAAATTAATGTGAGGAAATTTTTCAAAATTGCATGTTTATATTTAGCGGATTAATACTCTTAGATAATATATTCTTCAGTTCATTAAAATATAATGAATATTTATTGTCGCTGAAGCTATATCTAATATTACTATTATTTTTAAATAGTATTAAATATTTAAGTAATTTATTTGGTGAACTTCTTTAGATGTTTTAAGTTTCATATATTTTATTAACATGTTTTCTAATATATTTATTTAGTAAAACTTCTATGAGTTCATTTTAAATTTTATATATTATGTTGATTGTTGTAATTATATTTTCATAAACATAGATCATATCATTTTTAAATGGTGACTTACATTAAAATGTATAAAGAGTCATCTTGTACTTTATTTTTATTCTAATGACTTTTTTTGTAGATTACAAAAAGTTTTAGATTCTTTTCATAAAAAATATCTAATTGGTTTAATGAATAAGTGGATTACAATTTTCTAAAAAAATTGTGTCAACAAATAATATAGTATTGTTATTAAAATTTTAATTGTTGATGTATGTTAATGCATTTGAATGATTAAAGGTAGTTGAAAAACGCATAAAATAAACAACATAATTAATAACATGTCTTACATAAGTGAATTATTTTATTATCTTTTTTAATAAAAGTTATCTAAGCAAAAAATGGTGAGATAAAAGAATTAAAATCAACCATCAATTTTTCAAGAAAATTGGTGCACCTAATTATAAATTTGATGAGTTTTTATAGCCCATATACAATATAAATAAGAAAATATTAAATACTAAATTTCATTTTAATTTTATAATTTATTTTATTACTTTAATATTTTGAAATTAAATACCTTTAATTTGATTATATTAATTTTTTAACATTTTGACATTAATTTTGAAAGAGTTAACAATATATACCAAATTAGATCTTTTTAATATTTTTTATATCGATATTTTAAATTATCTCTGATAGATGATTTTTTTGAAATTTAAGATTTTTTAAAATATAGAATATGATGATGCTTGATATTTTAAATTATATGTCAATATTTTTAAAAGAAAATAGAAAGTATCGTTAGAAAGATTGTGGATATAAATATTTCTTGCTAAATTTTTATTTAAATTTTTCTATATATTATATAATATCAAGCTAAGTTTTAAAGAAATTTTTTATAACTGTTAATTTATATTTTTACAACTGATTATATTTTATTCGTACATACATGATTATGAAAGTTTTTTTTTAAAACCATGAGTTTCTTTTACAGAAAAATATTCTTTTTGTTAGTTAAATGTTATGTTTTAGTTTTCAAATATTCATTTTAAAATATTAAGTTATCTATTTTCATAAAAAACATCATTTTCTACCTTATTTGATTTTCATTTTCTTTTAATTGAAATAATTGCTTAAGTGTATAATTAAAATATCAAATTGGATGGCTCAACTAGTATATTATTATGTTACTTGTAAATGAGAAATTATCTCAGATAGCTATTATTACATTTTTATTTTGAAATTTTCTTATTTTCCAAAAATTTAAACGCTCACCTCCAAAACCACAACTCATAACGTCAAAACTCTAATGTCTAGATTAGTTAATCTTAGGCTATAAATTTATATTACAACACCCTTTAATAAAACTTATTTGATTATTTTTCTCCTTAAATGCTACTTTTTTGAAAAAAAGTTTTGTGTTATCCTATAGGTATTTCTCTTGAAAGTTTTCCTCTAGACACTTTAAATAAAAATATTTTCCCTTTCTACTTATTTGATTTTCATTTTATTTAATTGAAATAATTTGCTTAAGTGTATATTTAAAATATCAAATATGGATGCTCACTGGTATATTATTATGTTACTTGTAAATGAGAAATTATCTCAAATAGCTATTATTAAATTTTTATTTTGAAATTTTTTTAATTTTTAAAAATTTAAACCTCACCTCCAAAACTCACAACTCATAACTCAAAACTCTAATCTAGATTAGTTAATCCTAGGAGTATAAAATTATATTACACCCTTTAATAAAACTTATTTTGATTATTTATTTCTTCTAGTACTATTTTTTGAAAACAAAAATTTAGTGTTATCCTAAGGTATTTCTCTTGTAAGTTTTCTCTAGACTTTAAAATAAAAATATTATTTTTTTCTACCTTTATTTGATTTTCATTTTATTTTATTTGAAATAATTTGCTTAAGTGTATATTTAAAATATCAATTTTGGATGCTCAGCTGGTATTTATTATGTTACTTGTAAATAATAATGAAAAGGTGATTAATATACTTTTATTTCTGACTTTAAATAATATGTGGACACTTTCAATGATTTATAGCATCAACTTGTATGTTATTTGTGAATATATTCATAATATATAACCTAAATTTTGAAAAATACGTGTTTTAAATTTATATAGTTATAATTGTTTGAAAATTTTATTTGAAATTAATTATTATTTTTGTTATTATTTTCGAAAATATATATAATGTGTTTATTTTTGTAAGTTAACCAAAATTGTATTATTTCAGTATTTAGACACTTTTAATGATTTATAGCATTAAAATGTATAAAGAGTCATCTTGTACTTTATTTTATTCTTAATCATTTTTTTTTGTAGATTACAAAAGTTCTTAGATTTTTTCATAAAAACTATCTAATTGGTTTAATGAATAAGTGGATACAATTTTCTAAAAAAATTGTGTCAACAAAATAATATAGTATTGTTATTAAAATTTTAATTGTTGATGTATGTTAATGCATTTGAATGATAAAAGGTAATTGAAAAACGCATAAATAAACAAACATAATTAATAACATGTCTTATATAAGTGAATTATTTTTTATTATCTTTTTTAATAAAAGTTATTTTAAGCCAAGAATGGTGAGATAAAAGAATTAAAATCAACCATTATTTTTCAAGAAAATTGTGGCAACCTAAATATAAATTTGATGAGTTTTTATAGCCCATATAAACAATATTAATAAGAAAATATTAAATACTAATTTCATTTTACTTTTACAATTTATTTGATTACTTTAAATATTTTGAAATTAAATACCTTTTATTTTGATTTATTAATTTTTAACATTTTGACATTAATTTTGAAAGAGTTAACATATATACCAAATTAGTTCTTTTTAATATTTTTTATATTAGATATTTTAAATTATTCTGATAGATGATTTTTTGAAATTTAAGATTTTTTAAATATTAGAATATGATGATGTTGATATTTTAAATTATATGTCAATATTTTTAAAAGAAAATAGAAGTATCGTTAGAAGATTGTGGATATAAATATTTCTTGCTAAATTTTTTATTTAAATTTTTCTATATATTAATATAATATCAATCTAAGTTTTAAGAAATTTTTTTATAACTGTTAATTTATATTTTTACACTGGATTTTATTTTATTCTTACATACATGATTATGAAAGTTTTTTTTAAAACCATGGAGTTTCTTTACAAAAAAAATATTCTTTTGTTAGTTAAAATGTTATGTTTAGTTTTCAAATATTCATTTTAAATATTAAGTTATCTTTTCATACAAAAAAAACATTTTCTTTTTCTACCTTATTTGATTTTCATTTTCTTTTAATTGAAATAATTTGCTTTAAATGTATAATTAAAACATCAAATTTGGATGCTCAACTGGTATATTATTATGTTACTTGTAAATGAGAAATTATCTCAAATAGATATTATTAAATTTTTATTTTGAAATTTCTTATTTTCAAAAATTTTAAACCTCACCTCCAAAACCACAACTCATAACTCAAAACTCTATGTCTAGATTAGTTAATCTTAGGGGTATAAATTTATATTTACACCCTTTAATAAAACTTATTTTGATTATTTTTCTCCTCAAATGCTACTTTTTGAAAAAAAGTTTAGTGTTATCCTAAGGTATTTCTCTTTGAAAGTTTTCTCTAGACACTTTAAATAAAAATATTTTCTCTTTCTACCTTATTTGATTTTCATTTTATTTTAATTGAAATAATTTGCTTAAGTGTATATTTAAAATATCAAATATGGTTCTCAACTGGTATATTATTATGTTACTTGTAAATAAGAAATTATCTCAAATAGCTATTTTTAATTTTTATTTTGAATTTTTTTTAAAACAAATTAAACCTCACCTCCAAAACTACAACTCAAAACTCTAAATCTAGATTAGTTAATCCTAGGAGTATTAAATTATATTTACACCTTTAATAAAATTATTTTGATTATTTATTTCTTCCAATACTATTTTTTTAAAACAAAATTTAGTGTTATCCTAAGGTATTTCTCTTTGTAAGTTTCTCTAGACTTTAAATAAAAATATTATTTTTTCTACCTTATTTGATTTTCATTTTATTTTATTTGAAATAATTTGCTTAAGTGTATATTTAAAATATCAAATTTGGATGCTCAGCTAGTATATTATTATGTTACTTGTAAATAATAAATGAAAAGGTGATTAATATACTTTTATTTCTGACTTTAAATAATATTTGGACACTTTCAATGATTTATAGCATCAACTTGTATGTTATTTATGAATATATTCAATAATATATAACCTAAATTTTCAAAAACACGTGTTTTAAATTTATATAGTTATAATTGTTTGAAAAATTTTATTTGAAATTAATTATTATTTTTGTTATTATTTTGAAAATATATATAATGTGTTTATTTTTGTAAGTTACCAAAATTGTATCATTCAAGTATTTAGACACTTTTAATGATTTATAGCCTCAACTTGTATGTTATTTGTGAATATTTTCAATAATATATAACCGAAATTTTGAAAAAACACTTGTTTTAAATTTATATAGTTATAATTGTTTGAAATTTTTTATTTGAAATTAATTATTATTTTTATTATTATTTTCGAAAATATATTTAAAGTTTTTATTTTTGTAAGTTTACCATATTTGATATTTATTTCTATTTATATTGAAATAATACAATTTTGGTAATATTGACATTTTAATGATTTTTGGTATTTACAATTTTAGTAATTTTAAATAATATGTGGACACTTCCAATGATTTATAGCATCAACTTGTATGTTATTTGTGAATATATTCAATAATATATAACCTAAATTTTGAAAAACACGTGTTTTAAATTTAAATAGTTATAATTGTTTCGAATTTTTATTTGAAATTAATTATTATTTTGTTATTATTTATATATAATGTTTTTATTTTGTAGGTTTACCAAAATTGTATTATTTCAGTATTTAGACACTTTTAATGATTTTATAGCATCAACTTGTATGTTATTTGTGAATATTTTCAATAATATATAATCTAAATTTTGAAAAAACACTTGTTTTAAATTTATATAGTTATATTGTTTGAAATTTTTTATTTGAAATTATTATTATTTTTATTATTATTTTCAAAAATATATATAATGTTTTTATTTTTGTAAGTTTACCATATTTGATATTTATTTTCTATTTATATTGAAATAATACAATTTTGGTAATATTGACATTTTTAGAAATAAGAAATTAAAAAAAATGATTTGTCATAATATGATTGGTCGTTTAAAATCCTATGTGGACGCTCTCAATGGCTTATAGCCTCAACTTTTATATAGTATAGATTTGGTAATCAGAGCAAAACTTTAAGAAAAATTTCTGCAAGCTATGGGGATATTACATCAGTAACATCAAAACTGAAGGAGGGAGGTTCATCCTCCATCAATTATATGATGTTACATAGAACGAACTATATAGTTTGGCCATCCGGATGGATATATTACTCAAGGTACACAAAGTATGGGAGACGGTGGAAAACGAGAACAATAAATCTGAAAAAAAACGATATGGCTACAACGCTCCTTTTACAAATGATCCCGGAGACACTAATTCTGCAAGTCGGAGAGTAAGACACAGCAGAAAAGGTCTGGGAAGCTATTAAGGCAAGACATCTAGGAGCATATTGTGTTAGAGAAGCAAGGCTACAAACCCTAATGGCCGAATTTGATCGTCTCAAGATGAAGGATACATAGACTATTGATGAGTTCGTAGGTAAACTATCAGAAATTTCATCCAAATCATCGGTGTTAGGTAAAACTATCGAAGAGTCAAATTTTTAAAAATCTTTCTAAAGAGTATCCCTCAGAAAAAAAGATATCCATATTGTGGCATCATTAGAACAAAATCTTGGATCTCAACACTACAAGCTTTGAAGACATAATTGGATGCTTTAAAACATATGAAGAACGCATACACAAGGAAGAAGAAGAAACTCAAGCGGATCAAAAAAAATTGATGTATGCCAATATGGAAACTTCTCAACACCGAGAATACATTGGAGAATATAGATAGTACATAGGCCGGGTTCGTAAAGGTTGATTCTACAATCGTGGAAGAGAACGTGGTAGAACTTATTGGAACAAATATTTGTCCAAAATAACTTGTTTTCGTTGTGATAAGAATGGCCACTTCGCCTCTACGTGTCCCGACATATTACTCAAACTCCAGGAAGCAAGTGAGAACAAAGACGAGGAAACAACACAAGAAGCAGATGCCCCTAATGATGCATGAAGTAGTGTACCTAAACGAGAGGAATGTTAAGCCAAAATAATTTGATTCTGCTATGGATGGTGGCTGAGTATGGTATCTTGATAACGGTGCGAGTAATCATATGACAGGAAACTGTAAGTACTTTCGGAGCATTGACGAACAATTATGGTAAGGTATGGTTCAAGATGATTCCCGAATAGATATCAAAGGAAAAGACTTTGTTTTGTTCATTAGTCAAGACGGTGAAAGGAAGCTTCTAGTAGGCGTTGACTTCATACCCAAACCAAGGTGTAACATCATCAGTTTGGGTCAGGCAACAAAGTCAGGATGCGATGTCAGAATGAAAAAAGATATTCTTACTCTACATGACAAAGATGGGAACTTGATCGTGAAAGAAAAGAGGTCAAAGAATTGACTCTATAGGGTGCTAATGGAGATAGTTGATTCTAAGTGTCTACAACTTGATGTTCACAAAGATTCAGCAAGATGGCATGCAAGATTAGGGAATATGGGGTCAAATCAATGATTATTGTGATGAAGAAGGATCTGTTTATAGGATTACCCGATATCAACATTAAAACGGAAACATGTGAAGCATGTTTGCATGGGAAACAAGTAAGGCATGCGTTTCCACAATCAACATCATATCGTGCATCTAAAGTACTTGAATCATCCATGGAGATCTCTGTGGTCCCATTAATATGTCCACAGCAGCAAAGAACAAGTATATATTTGTCTTAATAGACGACCACTCCCGATATATGTGGTCGATACTATTAAAAGACAAAGGAGAAACCTTCGTATGTTCATATGGTTCAAAGCAATTGTGTAGCAAGAAAAAGAGACGAATATCAAAACTTTCAGAACACGTAGAGGTGGCGAGTTCACATCAATGGAGTTTAAAGAGGTGGCGAGTTCACATCAATGCCCCAAGACCAAAACCCAACATCCGTCTCAGCCATAAACAATTGAGAAAAATCTGGTAACGTGAGCATATGTGTCGACATCATCACTTGTCTGAGTTATCGAAAGTCGTATGTTCTGTCGGAGATCAGAGGCATTGATATTTCCAAAAGAACGGTAGTGTGAGGACGTGAAAGTAAACTGGTAGTTCTTGACAAAGATACGGTAATAGCCTATGAGTCCCAGAAAACCCGTGCAAGTCCTTTACAGATCGAGAAGTAGGCCAATGGCTCATTGCCTCAGTCTTCGAAGGATCAGTTGAGACGTCCTATGCCAAAATGATGTGCCCAAGATAAATCAACCTGAGATTGCCAAGTGTGCATTTCTTCATGTTAGGATTACATAGAATGGTCCCAGAACATACACAACACATATGCTAATTTCTCCTCATTCTCTTGATATACTATGGTTTCTAGCACAATTTCACAATGGTATAATTCTTTTTTAGAGTCTATATCATATTCTATTTTTGAGTCTTTTAGAGTCTTTTCAGGTCCATGTACGTTTTGGGGAACTTTGGAGATTTTGGAGATTTTGGAGCAATTTTAGATGCAGAGCTATGCAGATCCGTCAGAAGTTTGCAACAGATGGGGGTATTCTCACCAATGAATTAAACTCATCTTTAACAAATAGATGATTGTTTGAGATTTCCAATGTCGCTAGTTTAGATCAAATTTCATGATCGTTTTACTTAATAGTAATATGTCTGATGTGCGAGAGGAAGTTGTCAAGCTTGTAGCATGATGTCAACATGCACCATCTTGGTGCTGAGCGACACCCCTCCTGTTCTTCTCCCGACAAGTTTTTATCAACTTTCAAGAATTTCAACGTGGCCAAGAAGTTTCTCTTATTTACGAAAGAGCCCCTAACTTTCATTTAACCATATATTATGTTTTCTAAGACATTGTTGACGACTACGCTTTATTCTAAGTTTGGTTTTTGAGATTAGGAGAGAGGAGAAGAACTCCTTCGGGAGTCTTCTCTGAACACTTATGGATTTATCTATGATATATATTCAGTCTTTGATCGTGTTTCATTAATTATGTATGAGTAATCACCATGTTAGATTTAGGGATCTCATGAGCTTAATGTTAAAATGATGATTGATTGAATTCTAGGTTATTCATAATATTCTACACCAAGATGGCTTGTAATACTAGGATTTATAGTAGCTAGACAGAAATGATGATCATAGGATAACTTAGAGATACAAGAGTGTAACTGATTAAAGAAACCCCAATCCTGTTAGAATAAATACCTATTCGCAGCGAGAGTTGATCTTGGATTTAGTTGATATTTGAATTGGATCTATTGCTTGTTTGATTCATCATATTCACTATGAGAGTTGGCATTTGATTAGAGTCAGACATCTGATAGTTTATCAAAACTAGAGTTTGGTAACTTATTATTGATATCTGAGCATAAAACCCTTGCATCAAGTGATTGCATATTTGAATCTCCTGATTGAGAAATTCTTGAATCTAACGCTTTATCTACCTATATGTTTATCTATTTATCTATTTAATGCTTTCACTTTATTGCTTTCTACTTTCTGCTTAGGTTAGCTTGAAACAATAAGTCTATTGTCTGATCCCCAATCTTTGTGGATTTAATCCTTAAGTACTACGATGAACCTCTTATTTAAAAGAATAATTTAAAGTTAGTTTGAGCATATCAAATTTGGCATCATTACCGGCAAATCTAATAACCATTAGATAGGTGTAGGATTTGGACTAGATTTTTCTTTTTGGTATACTTATTTTCTCTTCCTTGTGGCTTTCAAGTACATGCATCTTAGTACCAGAAGCAATAAGGATAATCAGCTTTTGGATCACTCAAATCAGAAGCTGCTCGAACTAGAATGCACAAACATGAAGCTAGTGTGGAATGAAAATCACGGAGTGAGGAGAGACACCTCTCGAAACATAGCGTTGACCGATACCACTAAAGTGCTGATCTAAACTACTTGTGTAAAAGCATAGATGGTCAAAGTGCTCATACTTAAGGCTGATGAGAATGAGGTCTTATGAGATAAAGAAGTTCGTGCGCACAATAGAGCATGGCAATTGATTTATGCACAAGAGGCTGGAATCCCTGATGTTATTGTTGTTGCTGTGAATGTTGGAATTGAACAATAGAGGACACTTGCATTTTATAACAGGCCTGATGAGTTCTATGCGTTTGTCATTCTGCACTCCAAAGGAATGGCTTTGAGCTGAACCTGCATATATCTCTCTTGTGGGTCGCATCCCTTTCATGGTCTTCCTCATGTGCATCCAATGGTTCATGTTGAATCATTCATGGATATAACATCAAGCATTCAGTGCAATGGAGTCTCCAAATACCACTTCTTCTGCAAGTTGTTCCCATACTCTCTTTATGGGGACGCAGATTATTGGCTCAAGAAATTACCACAAGGATCTTTTACTACCTGGAATAACACTAAAAATGCCTTCCACAATAACTTCTTCAGTGATGCAGCATCCAATTCAAACAGTGAGATGGATATATGCTGAGACATATTCTAGAGGACCAGCAGAAGATAAGTGTAGACTTACACAAGAATTTGAATTCTTTCCAAATGGGAAATTTAAACCCCGAATACTCATGTCAAGAAACCAAATATTCAGGTTCAACATATTGTTGAGAATGCGAAGACACGAGAAATGAACTCGAGAAAGTTTACCAGAATCATTATGGTAGAGGGTGATGAACAATATGGATTTGTAGATATGAACACGATGAATCATTTCGTCACTGAATCTTAGTGTCGATCTACACCTCAATGAAATTGATCAGCATCCTACGGGAAAAGATTTGGAGACTTCAGCAAAATCTAGCATCGAAGGACGCTCATCTAGTGTCGATTGAAACTCATGGTTGGACGCACTGCCAATTTGCATGATTAAGCTGAAATCGATTGACGAGAGAGTGTACAAGACAAAGATCTCATACCCTTCTGTATCCAAGCATTTGAAAGCACTTATCTAGGCAAAAGAATTGGCTGGATTTCATAAAAGAGTAAAGATGATACATGAGTTGTCTCCTTTTAGGATGCTTATGACGCATACAACTTCATTCAATTCTTAAGAACTCTAGAGAGATTATGGAAGAGTTCAATGCACTATATGATGATGAGGCTATAAAACTAGCTATAGAGGTCAAGAACTAACAAGGCTATCATACCTTGGGAAGTTTGTGGTTCCACTACAAGAAATATCGCAGTAGCAACACACTGAAAACGCTACCAAATGATTTTCGTAACGTTTCTATAAATGCTATGTTAGCCGCAACTATAATAGACCCCCACTCTATCGTAGCGTTTTTAATGCTATGATAAATGGACATATTGTAGCGTTAACCATCAGTTATATGATAGTCTTTTATAGCATTTGATCTTTGCTATGATGTATTTTTTCATAGCTTATTTTTACTGCTGTAAAATATTTATGGTGACAAAGATATAATGCTATAATTAAATATAATATAATTAATATATTAATAGATTAATTAAGATAATTAATTAACAATATATTAATTAAAAACTAAATTTAAAATTAATTTATAATTAAAGTATTTATTAATTAAAATCATTTTACAAATAACATCAGTTTTACAAAACTAATGCAGAATTAAAAAAATAAGTAAACTAGAATACATAAAACCAAATACTAATTAACCAAAACCTAATTAACCAAAACCTAATTAAGTCTAAAACTAATTAATCTCTCTTGCTGCGTGAACCGCCTCCCTCCTCCTGGCTCTCTCCGCTCGATCCTTTTCTCTAATATAATAGTTGAATTCCCATAAAGAGCCACAAGACCAGCTCTGTTAACATGTGCATTAGCATCCTTGTTTGGAAACCCGCTAGGCGCTATGCGTGCGCCACATACGGGCCTAACGATTTATTGAAAATTCAAAAAACCAAATCAGGGAGTACGCGGGGAAGAATTTTTTATACTTTTATATGTATAACACCACATTTTTATGTATAATACCAAAATTTTGTATAATACATCTTTATGAAAGACACATCATTGATACTAAAAGCTATAGATTTATAAATACATACCGATTAGATCACAAAATATAATTGTACTTCTTTTTGTTCACATCCATTACAAAATATAATCCACTTACAAGAGACAAAAAAAATATTTTTTTTATATTGAGAACAACCAAAAGAAATTTAGGATTGCACTTTCAGTTCTTTGTTCTTCAATAATCAAACAAATATATTGGATTGATCTTGTAGTGGACTTGATGTGTTAGAAGTTACAGCTTGATACTTACTTGAAAGTGAAGACAAAAACATGAGACTGTTAAAATCTGAGTTAAAAAAGCTAAAGACAGGCAAGAAATCAAGTTTTACCCTACTACTGAAGAGGTTGCGAATCATGAAAGATAAGATCTTCTACAAAGACATCAGGTTCAAACTCCATGTCCACAATATATTCATCTTCTGATTCAAAATCATCTTCATACAAATCTCTTACTCTAGGAGCTTGGGTGGTTAACACAAAACCAACATCACTGTCCATTTCTTGTACATGCTCCACAAGCCAATCCCCAACAGTGTCTTCATTACCATCATCAAAAATAACATCAACATTGCTTTCTCTGATTTTTTTATGCTTGTTAAACAATCTTGCATTGAATTGAACATAGACTAAACTGTTTAGTCTATTCACATCGAGCCTATTTCTTTTTTTTGTGTGTATCTACAACAACAAAAGTGATATTTAGTCAGATATACTATCAGTCTAGAAACATATTATAAAGAAGTAACTAATACACTAACCACTTTGAAGCTGTAGGAACTAGATGTCAAAGCAAGGATCCTTGTTGCTAACTTCTGCAGATGTGGTGTACCACATCCATACGTAGACCACCAATTCCCTGAGATGAAACAAGTTGAATGGGAGATAGTCAAAGTCATCTTATATAAAGTATACTCTTTAAACGAAGATAGTTAAAATGAAAACAAACCTGGGTCAAAGTTTTCCTTCTTCTCACAACCTTTCATTGCCAAGTTTCTACCAAAAGAGCCACTTTTGTTTTTGTATAGATTAACTTCATGATTGACAACTGAATCTTGCTTTTGAAAATCACCATGATAGAATGTCTCTACACACATGATGAATCCATCCATAACTTCCAAGTCACACTGAATATTGGGGTCTTTGTAGAAGTAGAATGGATTGAGAAAGTAAGCAGCCATATGCAAAGGAGAATCCAACCTACCTTTCATCTTCTCATCAATGATCTTAAAAATAGGTTGGTAGTTCTTCTCCAGATGGTCAGTAGCTTCCTTGATAGAATTCTTAGCTACCAAGAGCTCGCCATAAATAAAACCAAGGGGAAACCGCTAAAAAAAGATTGAACATGTGGGAGGATCCGAACGAATCCTGCTTTCATTTCCCCCGTATGGAGCACTGAGTCACTTACGTTACGGTCTTCAGCGGGCAGGCTGGGAGAGGTGGTGATAAATGGAATATTTGACTGATAGAGCCATCGAGCACAATACTGGTGGACAGCATGTGTCTTCTCCTTTGAAATAGCATCATGGAGATTCTGTTGTCGTGTCCTTGCAGCCATTGAAACTTCAGGATTAATGGGACTAGCAAACTGATCAATGGGACCTTGGAAATGGGGATTTTTAAAAGTTCCAAGCTCTCTTTCTAGTTGCTCAATGACAGTGTCCTTGCTTATATCAACCTCTGCCCTCAAAGCTTCCTCATGTTTCCTCTTCATACTTTTCTTGTTTCTAGCTTCAGCTAAAGCCTTCTTACACTTCTCTTGATCTCCTTTAGTTGACTTTGGACAAGCTGAAACATTTCCTTTCAAATGACCAATGTGCTCTTTCATTCTAAAAATACCACCAGAAAACTCTTTTCCACACAATAAACATTTTACTTTGTCAGGAAATCGTGCATCACACAAAACTCCATATTCCCATCCTACATCATTTGAGTTTCTCTTAAGGCGTGAAGATGAATCTGTTGGAGGAATATCCATTTTTCTTTACCTGAATAATCAAGCAACATATAAACAAATTACAGTCTAAAACTAAACTCATGAATTTCAACTAGTTAACATAAAATATTTGTCTACTTTAATAAGAGTTTTCAAGTTCTTAGAATAGTCTTGTAAAAATACAAGAGACAAAGATAAAATAAATTAAAGAGATAAAGATAAAGACAAGAGACAAAGACAAAATAGATTAAAAAGATAAAAACATTAGTAAGAGACAAAACATAAGAGAGTAAAATGACAAAGGAGTTGGTCAGACATCACGAAAACTTCCATAATCTTTATTTTAAAGTTCGATTATGAAAGACAAAGGAGTTGGTCAACTCTAAGCTAACCCAACGGTACACAAAGTGATAAACTTCCATTCATGTGAACCTATATATATTTCTTTAACAATAATCGACAAAGTCAAGTTCTGTGACCTACTAAACTAAACTTTTCTACCGAACTATAAAATAAATGAAGTTAAGATACAAAGTTAGAGAAATCCACAATTGAGAAGAAGCTTTAATAACTTAAAAAGTGAATGATTGAGTGTTTATTACCTTGAATCCGGTACAATAAGGATTTGCAATTGATGGACGAATATGATTCACGGTGATTTGCTTTGGATTCACTTGAATTGAGGAAGAAAAATGGATACTAGGGTTAACAAAGCTCCCCAATTCTGTTTTCGGGAAAGATAAGTGAAGATTTTCAATTTTTGGTACTAATGGGCCTCTATATTGGGCCAAATTGTATCAATTAATATGGACGATTTTTTCCAACCGATTTTATAATTCCATGCTCGCCTAACGTTAAAACACGGGCATAACTCGGTTTGACGTAGAACCCAACTGATTTGGTTCATCTCACCGCAGTAAGCATGCGATTTACGATTACGCGGCCGATTAATCGGCTAGGCGTTCGAGTTTTTGAACAAGGATTAGCATTGGTTTGTTCACCATCTGAGAACTCCATCATGAGTGTCCATATCATCACCCATCCTCTTCATGTTAAGATTATCTCCCAGCACTTTTTGCATACCAATTTGTTACAAGCCGTAGATACAAAAACAGAGTAAGTAAGCTGATCATACAACATGGTTAACATAGAAATTCAACCTGACCTTAAAATATATATGTAGTGGTGTTGTAGAACGATCAAATTTTGTAACAGCAAATTTCAAGATTGATTCCATCAAAACCTAGCTTAAAAATCTGAACCATTATGCATACAAATAAAAGCAAACTCGAAACTTTGTCAAAACAGAGAGAGAATGAGAGACAGAGAGGTAACTAGTGGTGGTTATGATGAGCGTGACGATGGTGGTGGCGACTCCGGTGACAATGTGTAAATGGTTATCTATGCCATAAACAAGTAATCCAATAGAAAAAGGGTTTTTTTTTTTTTTTGCAAAAAATGACTCAAAACTTAAAGTCAAAAACAAAAGTAACCCATGATTTTTTTTTGAAATTTGCATTTGCCTTATGCACCCCAAAATTTTTTATTATTCACAAAAATGTCATTATTATTTTTTCGAAAATGAGTATTTTACTCTATCATCCTCATCTTCATCAAGTATTTACAATAATGCCATTGTCATTAATACACCAACCACCATGAACAACCAATTTGAACCTCTTAATGCACTTAAAATCGCTTTTCAATCCTCTTATCTCATTTCTTATGCTAAAAAACTAAGTCTTTTCACTTTCTCTCTATATTCATCTTAAAAATTCAAGATTTTGATTCAATCTTACGATTCTTGGAGGTTCGCTTTCTTTTGAGCTTCTATGTGCTTGGAGAAAAGTTTTGTGTGCTAAGGAAGTTATCTCACTAATTTGAGGTATGAAATCAGTTTTTTCTTTCCAAATATGTTCGCCTAGACGACTTCCGTGTAAGTCTTCTAAATATATACGACTTACACGAAAGTTGTCTGGTCAATGCAGAGGTTAGTTTTGCAATTCAGAGACGACTTATCTGGAAGTCTTCCAGTTTTCTTTGTTAATAAAAAAATCTCGAAAATACCATAGAAGACCTCCCAGTAAGTCGTATAGGATAAGCAGGTTAATTTTGCATTTGACCCAATTGTGTCAAAAATTTGACTTTTTACAAACGACTTACTTGAAGACTTATATGTAAGTCCTCTCAGGTTACTTTTGCCTTTGAAAAATAAAGCTTAAATATTTAATTTTACTCAGACAAATCACGTGTATGTATTTCGATAGACAACCTACGCAAAAGTCTTCCAAAGATTGTTTCTGATCTGGTTAAACCGTGGATATCACAGAAGACTTCCATGTAAGTCGTCTGACGAACGACTTACATGTAGGTCGTCTAGTTATAATTAAATATTTAATTTTTATTTTCTAATTACAAAAGTAATCTGAGACGACTTACATATAAGTCGTCTAGTTAATATAAATATTTAAGATTTTTTTCATTCAGACGACTTACAAGTAAGTCATCTGGAAAAATTTGACACAATTTGGTCAATTGGAAAACTAACATGTTTATCCTCGACGACTTACCAGGAGGTCTTCTCTGGTATTTTTCGAGATTTTTTTGAAAAAAAAGTAAGGAAATATTTACAAGGAAAACTTCCAAAGAAGTCTGCTTTAGAGTAGACCTCTCTAGAAGTCTTTCTTTGTAAATTTTCAATTGCAAAATGACCTTTTTGACGACTTCCGTGTAAGTTTCTGGACGACTTCCTTGGAAGTCTTCTGGACGACTTCCTTGGAAGTCTTCTAGATGAATTCAGTGGAAGTCGTCTACGTCAATGTTTAATAAAGTTTCATTTCTCTAAAAATATAAAGACTTTTAACATTTTAATGTTAATTCATGTATATTAATCATTATTGGTGCTACTGAAAATAATTTTGTAACTTAAATGGGGATATTTATGAGGTCACAAACATTCATGTTTATTAAAGTTTTCTCGGTTGAAGTTGATGTTCTATGTTTACTAATGTGTCTTAATTTGATTTTTAGACGGTGCGTCAGTTACCTATAGTGTATGGAGAATGGTTGTTGAAAATTGATTCTTGGAATTTTGTGGTTGATAATTTCAAAGGAGCGAGAATGTTCTTTTTGAGTGAAGGTTCAACACATGCTGAACTTATTGAAATTGCTCAAGAAGATTATAACCAGGACATGAAACAGTGGTTGTGGAGTTAACCTACTCCTTACCAAAAGCAATGATGTAGCAGATGGCTCCAGACGCCCCTCCTATTCATGTTACAAGTGATAGACAAGTTCGGAACTTGCTCGAGATAACTAAAACGCATAAAATACGTCTTTGTATATCAATCCTTAGAATGATGAGAACGGTTTCAGATGAAGGGGAAGAAGATGATGAAGGTGATGAAGGGGAAGAAGATGAAAAAGTGGATGAAGATGATGATAATTTGGCTGAAGATGAAAATGATGATGGGGAGGAGGATGCTGATATCCCTGATGTTCCTGAAGCGGTCGATGAAGGTGAGGATTACACTGAGTATGGAAAAGTTAAAGATGAGGATGAGGAAGAAGAAGATGATATGTGTTTTGAAGATTTCAAAGGGACATGTGGTAGTGAAGAAGGAAGCTCAAATGCTAACAATATCTATGCCAACCAGAGTTTTGTTAGTAAGGATGCACTGGTTTCAGAGTTGCGGTTGACAGCGGTGAAGCGTAAGTTCTCCTTCAGAATATACAAGTCAACGAAAATTGTACTTGTGGCAAAATGTCGTGTTAATGGTTGTGGATGGAAGATCAGAGTGAGTGTGAAACATGGGACAAAAATGTTTTGGGTCACCAAGTATGTGGAAAACTCATACATATTCTATGACAGATCGACTGGTTCAGTGGAATCATTGTACTCCGAAGTATGTTGGTAGGCTTTTCATAGATCGAATTGGAATCATTGATGGGTTAAATCCACATCATATCAAAGATGCAATGAAGAACATGTTTGGCATGACACTTGATTACACCACTTCATATAAAGCATTGTTATATACGCAAGAATTGGTGAGAGGATCAGCAGAAGATGGATATGAGCAACTGCCTTCATATTTGGAGTAAATCTCCTTAGCAAATTTGTGTTCTATCACTGGTATAGAACTTGATTCTCAGAACATATTGAAGTATCTATTTCTCTCTTTTGGAGCTTCTATTCAAGGTTTTCAGTATCAGAGAAGGGTCATCGTGGTGGATAAGACTCACCTAAGTGGGAAGTATGGAGGTGTTATGTTAGTTGCAGCCGCACAAGATGGAAATTTCTAGATATTTCCATTGGCTTTTGGAATCATAGATGCTGAAAATGATGATTCTTGGGAATAATTTTTTTACAAAATTGGGGAGTTGTATATCTGATCAGTATTCTCTGGTGATAGTCTCGGACTGGCACACGAGCATTAAAATGCGTGTGATAAGGTGTTTCCTTGGGCAACCCGAGGAATATGTTATTATCACCTACAAGATAAAACTGTCCAAAAGTATAAAGGCAAACAACTCTTATGCTTGGTAAAAGGTGCTGCTTATTCTCATACATTTTATGATTTTAACCGGTACATGGATGAGATACGGAGTGGAAACCAGGAACTTGCAACGTATTTAGAGGATGCTGATGTAACCCTATGGTCAAGGTTTTATTGTCAAGGAGACATATACAACTTAAAAACAAGCAAATCGCTGAATCTATTAATTCTGCACTGAAGCGAGCAAGAGGATTTCCTATTCAGTTCTTGTTGTAGTTCATAAGGGAGAAGCTAGGAAGGTGGTATTTGAAAAGGATAGAATATGCTTTGAGTCTCACAACTCAGCATACTCGAGTTGTTGAATACTTACTTGTTGTTCGTTCGGAGATAGCGATACTATGTTTGTCCAAACAATTGATGGATGGCGATTCTTTGTAAAAAGTGGCAAAAGGGAAGGTGTTGTTGATTTGGAACATGGAAAGTTTGATTGTGGTATCTATGCAATCGAGAAAATACCTTGCTCTCATGCTATAGAAGATGGAACATATGGTGGTTTGCATGTCTCCACACTTGTGTGACCGCTTTACTCAAAGGATCATTTGTATGCAGGATACTCACAGAATATATATCCTTGTGTTGGACAACAAGTTGAGGCACACACATGCAACAGAATATATATCCTTGTGTCGGGAAGTAAAGCGTGTCCGGGGAAACAGAAGAAATCAAGATGGAAATCTTGGTTGGAGCTATCCAGGATGAGATGACGCAAATATGGAAGCAACACAAGGTTTATAGATGCTCAACCTGCAAAGAAACTGGCCATACGCGTACACGTTGTAAGAACAGAAGTGGAGGACCTTCGGGACAGTCTTCTGGATGACCTTCGTGACAGGCGTCTGTGAGGCAGACGACGTTCGTGACAATCGTCTATGAGGCAGACGACTTTCGTGACAATCTTTGTGCGGCATGAACTTATCTCTGTTGACATTTGTTTTATGAACTTTATGTGTTATGATGTTTTTATAACTTGAGAAATTTCAATTTAAACATTTTCACTACAACAGATAATGTTACAAACTAGTTTATCCGACAAGATAGTGTTAGTGCACTACCAAACTAGTTTTCTACGGAAGACTAGTTTTGTTGGAGGATAGGCTACAAGAAAGTTCATCCTATCCTGACCTTTTTACCCTAAAACAGCTTACAAAAACATAGAAAAGCATCAAGTACAAATTACACCTCATACATAATCACTGCTCATAAGTTTCCAAGTTCTTAACATCATTGTCTTTGTTCTCTTTCTCATGGGAGCCAGGGGTCTCTTGAAATGTATCCCAAGCCATCTTCTCCCTGATAGCGCTAACGTTGTTATCACAAAAGACGGAGGAAATGACATGCCAAGAGCATGACATTCAATGTACTTCAGAGTGTGCACGCCAATCACCAGCTCAATACCGAGGTACTTCAACTGTCACTCTCCCGTATGTGAATGGCACAGTGTGTATTTGACACGTTCTTCATTAGAGGAAGCGCATTCAGCAAGAAAATAAGGGATCATTGTGACAAAAGGCTCCATTACCTCAACGAGTTCTGCAGCTGAAATATGTTTCATAATGTTGTCCCAGATGATTATGTTCTTCTTAGTGATCAATATCTATATAGAAATCCAATGATTGTTCTTTTAGTTCACTGGCGCATATATATCATCCACCTCCAGTCCCAAAACCTTTTTAGATTGGCAAAATGTTGATACTAGGCCTGCATAAAGATCCACGACCCGCCAGGGAGTCTTCTTCCTAAACCGTTTTGATTGGACAGGGAGCTCTTAAACTCCCCTTACTTGTCCGTCCACATATGCGCGAAATCATGATCAATAAAGCACATTCTCTCGCTCCCAAAATGTTGCGGATTCTTCTGGTACCAAAGCCTCAGGAAATTCATAAAAGCATCCATATGTTGCATATAAAACAATACAAGTCAGACCAATTTAACAGTTCTTGAAGACTTACCAGAAACTTACCAGTGAGTCTTCTGGGAAGTCTTCACTAGAAGACTTCACAAACGAATTATATGAAAGTCTTCTGGGAAGTCTTCACTAAAAGACTTCACATAAGACATATGAAAGTCGTATTTGAAGTCTTCTAGAGAAGAATTACCAGACGACTTACTGGTAAGTCTTTTGAGTGTCAAAGTGAATTAGTGTATAGGAATTTACTGATCCAATGAGCCATAATAAGGGGGTTCGGAGGGTGTAATACCACAAACTTGGACAACAAGGCTGGTTTTCTGTGAGCAAGTGTTCTATAATACGGATCAAGTTTCAGCCAGTCAACGAGCACCTTCGTATTCTTCTTGTCAACGGGTGCAAAAGGATCATAGCCTCGGCCAACCTTAGTATTTTGAATGATCGCTTTGGCTGTGTTGTTTCCCTGAAAACAAGATTGCTGTGAGGCAGCAAGTCTCCTTTCTCGATCACTCTTTCCCCAGGAAACAGCCATAATAGCATCCTTCTTTGTCTGCCTTCTAGTTTCCCCATGTTATAAATCTGAAATGGTAGGTTTTAGTTTGTCCAATAGAACAACGCTGGGGTCAACACTCAGTTCAAAAGCTTTATCCTCTGTCACTTTTGCTATCAAAAGACTCAGCTCTTTCAGGAACTCGGTTATGTGGACCCACTCGGTTCTTGGGCGTCATTTTGTCCCGCTTTCGCCCTATTCACACTTTCACTCTGAAATTTCGATGTACAAGAGGAAGTCATACAGAAGCACAGATCCAAGCACAAATGGTCAAATCAAACTAAATATCCAAGTAACACATGAAACAAATCCATACAAGCAAAAATCCAAGAACACACAAGAAAGAAAGCACGCATGTTCTAACATAAAAGTTTCAGTTATGTTTCCTAATACTTTTGCTAGTGACTCTCTTCTCTGTGATTTTGGGAGAGGTACTAACCCCGGGTTCGTCCACACGTTTAGACGGACATGAAGTAGTGAGTTGAAGATCATTAGATGCAGTCCCCTTTTTGTGAATCCCACCTTCTTCTCCACAGCTCCCATCCTATCCCCGAGAAGCGTGATCTCCCTAAGGCACATCCCAAAACCATCCCTCATGGCATCAGCTAGGTCCTTGAAGCCTTGTTTAGTCTGTTCATTGTTCACCCCACCAACAGCCGTAGAAGCCTCTGAACGATTTTTAGGAGCCTCTTTACAAGCCTCTGCATGAGCCTCAACAGAAGCATCTTACGAGCTTTCTTCCAAGGTCTTCCACTCTTTTCCTTCACAACAATCTCTGTATTCGCTGCACTCTCTTCCTTCTTCATATAAACAACATGCGTCATTGGATTGACCCACGAGATAATACCGACAGAATTCCAACAATCCATGGTCCACTTCCATTTAGGTTTCACATTAAACATGAGTTTAATTATGTTCTCCACGACCGTATACTCTACATCAAAGTCCCATTGTGAAAAAAATTCACTGAAATCCTTCTCAACAAAGTTGATTACGCTAGTCTGCGGTAAATAAAAGATATCAACTTAGATAGTTGACGGATTAACAAAGATGGAAGTAAAAGAATTCTAGACGAATTAAAGTTAAGTCTTCCAGACGACTTAAAGTTAAGTCTTCTAGACGACTTAAAGTTAAGTCTTCCAGACGATTGAGGATATAATGTGCCAGCCTTTATGCCCATCCAAAATTCAGCTCCTTGAATTTGATGAACACTCCCAACTTTGAGTCCTTCAGCTCCTCATATTCGTCATCATGTAGAGCTTGCCTTACAGAAGTAAGCAATTTTGAATCATCTGTATGATATGAAAGCTTTTGATGGGAATGGGCTATTCCTCTAATGTATATATCTTTTGCGGTAGTTCTGGTAAATCTATTTTCCGGTCTGCAAAACAATTAAAAACCAACATCTCAAACACAAACCAAACATACTATTCAAAATTCATATAATGGAAGACTTGCATGTAAGTTTTAGTGAGATGACTTCTCAGAAGACTTCCGAGAAGTCTTCCAGAGTGTAAGACTTCTCATAAGACTTCGAAGACTTCCCGGAAGTCCTCTACAAACTCTTACACTCTTGAAGACTTCCTGGAAGTCTTCTACGAACTCTTACACTGTGGAAGACTTCTTGGAAATCTTCTACGAAGTCTTATACTCTGGAAGACTTCCCGGAAGTCTTCTACGAAGTCTTCCACTTCCAGGAAGTCTTCTGAGTAGTCTTTCACTAGAATGAGAGGACGCAAACCCCAGAAAATTTAAATAAATAAATAAATGAATGACTTACAGTCGAGGAAGTTATTGTTGCCAACAATACCAGCGGTTACAGATCTGCAAAAATCAAGGCTACAAATTTTAGGATTTAACGGCCGCTAAACGCCTTAAGTCGTGAAATTTAACTCGACAGCAAAGAGGAAGAACTTACAGGCGGCAGAGTACAACGAAACGCGGCGCGGTTTCAGGTCTGAAAAAGCGGATGGTTAGTTAGTTATGTATGAAGGAGAAACGAGTTTCGTCGTGATGGAGAAACGAGATTCTTCGTAAAATGCGAGATTAGCGGCGGTGAGAACGACGGAAAAGGGAGATTCAATGGAAAAAGAATATTCGCCTTCGAAATCGCCTCACAGAGAAATGACGCTATGGTTTCATTCTTTCTACATACACTGAAAAAACTAGTGTATATTTCCAGTAAATTATCAAGTTAAGCTTAATGTACAATGGTAAAATGAAAAGTTCGGTCTGGTATGGACGACTTACCTGGAAGTCGTCTAAGGTAAAAACCACGAGAATACTTCGTGGAAGTCTTCCACCCTGTAAATATTATTCATCAGACGACTTCCTGGTAAGTCGTTTACACCCTAAATAAACCCTAAACTTAATTAAATAACTAAACACTTCCTTAAAATCAAGTTTAACTTAAAATATTTAAAATACACAAAAAATAAACACAAATAGGTAAAAAATTAATTTTTCAAACAAAAATTTGAGTTTTCAGAAAACTAAACCCTAAGAATACAAACAATACTACAACATATGTTACCAAACCCTAAACCAAAGAATACCATGACTCACTACATTCACTCATCTATGTTGAAAATAATTAAATTTTACTAAATATTAATTATATCATTTAAAATATTTATAATTACATGATTTCAATTTTTGCCCCTGAAACTTTTTTTATAAAATTTATAAATTATTTTTAAGATCAACTATACTAGAAGACTTCCAGACGACACCTTGTGGAAGTCTCCCAAACGAATTCCACGAACTTAGAAGACTCGGAAGACTTGTGAGGGTTATATTCATAAAAATTCTTGTTTTTTGTTTGCTCATAAGAGGCTGGTTGTAATGTCACAAAGCTATTGGTTTAGTTTTGCATTTGATTGATTTTTGGGTATACTTTTTCATTTAAAATCAAGTTTTGAGTCATATTTAGCAAATTGCCTTAAAAGAAATTGAGGATAGATAGAAGAGGGAGGATATATAGAAAGTGATTTTGGGCATTTGATCTAAATCAATCAATAAAAAATTATACAAATGGTCTTTTATTTATTATAGTTATTATATAAATTATCTACTTTAAATAATTTGAAATTTGAAATCTAAATTTTGTATTTGAATTTTGTGGATGTGTGATTGATTAAAATATTAAAAATTAAGATTTAATGTTTTATGATATAGGTTAATATGAGGTATGTGGTTTAGGGTTAAGATTTAAAATTAAGTATATGGTTTGAGTTTTAGAATATACTCGAATTTTAAGTTTAAAATTTATATTATAAGTTTGAAAAGATTAAATTTATGACCTTTTATGTATTCTTTAAGTTTAATTTTTATTATTTAAAGTTTATATTATAAGTTTGAATTATTTAAAGTTTTGAGTTTAATTTTTTTAAGCCCTAAAGCTTAAAATTTAAACACAATCCTTAAAACTTAAATATTTTCTTATTTTAATCTTAAATATTAAGTTTAAATTCAAAATTTCATATTTTAAAAAGTTTGAATATTAAATCTTAACCTCAGACCGTAAACTATACTTATATCATACCCCGAATTAATTATATACCCTAAACTCTAACTAAAAATCTTAAAACTCTATTTTTTGTCAAATCAATTTTTTTAAACATAACATTTATAAATATCATTCTTTTGTTAATCCTCTTCCTTCATTTTTCATTGGTAAGAAGTATATATTGCATTAAATTCATAAAACATACATTTTTCATACAATCTTTCAAGTCTGACACTAAACCTCATAACAAGTCTTATACTAACAACATAAGTCTTGCCAAGCTCCCAGGCATTGAAGTTTCAATTTCCAGTCCACACGGTGTTCCCAGCCATTAAAGCTGCCAATCACCTCCACAATATTACCATCGGTACAATATTCAACCTCAACCTGAAGAAAACAAATTCACTTTTAATTATGTTAAGAATATCATGAACGCCCACCAAACTCATGACACTCATACCTTAATGGTTCAACGTAATGATAGCATGCATACACTGGTTGCAGGTCTCGTTTTACAGAACTAAGAGAAAGTATAATCTTTTACTGCCAAAATGTTGCTTATAAGGCTCTTGCTTTCAGTAGTAAGGGTTCTGAAGTTAGGCTGTTCATAACTTTATAATAAAGTAAACTCAATCAGAAGAATTTTCTAGCAAAGTATTCAACTTTAAATCTGGAATTTAGGAAAGTTTAAAGCTTTCATGTGCCTTCATGAAAAAGGCACGTGAAGTTGAGAAAGGCCAGCTAAAGCAACGAACTCTAGAATCTCACTCCGAAACTCCTCTTTGGGTTTCACTCTCTTACGAACTCTGAAAAATCAATCGGATTCAACGAGACCTGACTAATAAAGACATCAACAGTGGAAACTGACACACAGTGACACACACATACGAAATCCTTAATTCAGGGGGAAACAAAAAGAAGTTGCTGTTGACCCATTATGGTTGAACATTGGATTCCGACTGTGTCAGGAAGACAAAGTCGTCATGTCTGTCCGACTCTGAATCAAAAACAGATGAACTGCGAAGATTTATCAGAATCTTAATAGAAAAGTCAAGTTTCAATTTTGATTTTGGAGCGAGAGAGAGAGTGATGATAAGAACGCTAATGAAGAGAGAATTGTTCTTGGACTTTAATCTAGAATGGTCCAAATGTTGAGAAAATAATCTACAACAACCCAAGTTAATCTATATGGGCCAAGTGATGATTAAATTACGAAACTATTCCCAAAGAAGGGAGGAATGACAACCATTAGATCTAAATATTCTGTTTCAATTTTAGCCGTTAGATGAGAATGAAACAATATTTACAAATATTGCCATTAATGAAAATAGAACCAGAGCCGTTGGATCGTTTACTCACGTTATAATCTTGGCCATTGATTTCTCTCCCTCCTCCCTCTCGAGTGAAATGGGTCCCACACAACCTCTTTAATCACTCTCACCTTCTTCGTGTTCAACCACCAAAAGAACTAAAATTGATGATCTTCAACAACCAAACCTATCTTCTTCATTTCTTCATCCACAAAGCGTTTTTCTTTGATTCTCAAAGGGTTTTGACAGCTTAGTACGTCGAGAAACAGCACATGTTCGTCCTCATTGGCTCTGCAACCTCTGTAATCGCTTTACTCTCTCTCTCTCTCTCTCTCTCTCTCTATCAATCTTCTTTGTCTCAATCATTTTTTGTTTGTTGTTTATCTCGGTTGAGTCATGTAATAGGTACGTAAACGTAATGAGTAAGATTCTGAGGTTTAATATAAAGTTATTAATGCAAAAATGTAGAATAAATCGTTTTTCACAAAGGTACAACGGGTACGACTTACTTGACAAAACTCGTTATCAACCCGTTTTACTGGTACAACTGATGTAGTATTACTGAAATTTTTAATACAAAACTTACAACTGGTAAAAATAGTACAACTGAAAGTAACAAATTAAATATGTGTATTGGTACAATTAGTATAACTTATAGTAATCATGTGCCAAGTCAACATAGTATAACTGTAACTAGTGTAACACGTCAAGTAGTCAAACTGGTAATATTAGTATTACTGTGATTACTGATTTAGTATAACTCGTATAACTACTCTGTGGTAATGTTGTTTTTATTATGTTTCAGAAATTATGGACAATAGCCGACGTGTGGTGATTTATTTTGATAATGGGGGAAATTATTCAAATGTGGGTAATGAAGTTCGATGGAATCAGAAAGAAGGACATATTTCTACTTTAGTGATGAAGGGAAGTTATGAGGAGATTACTTATTCTGACTTGGTTGATAGAATATGCAAGAAAATGAAGATCGATATAGATGTGACCAAGGTTCACCTAAGTTACTTTCCGTTGGTATTGGATAATAAGAGGCCTTGTTATATCTTGGACGATGAAGACGTTTTAGGATATTTAATGGAAGTTGATAAGAAAAACCGGCGTGGTGTCTTACATGTGGAGCTTACGGAAATCATCTCGGAAAACCAGAGTAACGAGGTGCTTTCTATGAATGAGGAAACTCTGACTGATGCCAGAGCTAATGAAGATATGGTTGGAGTTCAGGAGTTGGAAATTGTTCCTCATATTGAAGAGGAAGAGTATGAGCATGAGAAAATCAATGAAGAGGGTGACGAAATGGATGATATGGAGGCTGTTACACCTGTTGTAGAAACAATTGTAAATCTTGAGTGGAATGATGGCATTGAAATGAGCTTGCATCAAGAATTTGAGACTAAGCAAGAAGTTAAGGATTAGTGGACAAAGCTGTGCATATTAATTGTTTTGAGGTTGACATAGTGAAATCAAAGCCTTGGGTTTACGTATTGAAATGTCGTGCGTTTGGTTGCTGCTGGTATTTACGAGCTTCAAAACTCAAGAATTCTGATTTTTTCTCAATTAGAACGTATAGAAAGACTCATACGTGCGCTCGGACAAGTGCAAGTGGAACCAAGAAGGGGAAAAGAGGAACACCAAGCTTGGTCGCATCTGTGGTGCATGCTGATTATCCCGGCCAATTCAAGACTCCCACTCCGAAGGCTCTCATAGAATTGGTTCATAACAGATTGGGTGCTACGGTTTCGTATTCAACAGCTTGGAGAGGAAAAAACAAAGCTGCAAATGATGTGCGTGGTGACCCAGTTGAGAGTTTTATTATACTTCCATCTTACTTGTACATGTTGGAACAACTGAATCCTGGTACAGTTACACGATTAGAAGTGGATGAGCAGAACCGTTTTAAGTACATGTTCTTTGCACTCGGAGCTTGCATCGAAGGGTTTAAGGCTATGCGTAAAGTGATAATTATGGATGGAACTCACCTGAGTGGTGTGTATAAAGGTGTGCTTCTTATTGCCAGTGCTCAGGATCCAGATCATCATCATTATCCCCTGGCTTATGCGGTAGTAGATGGTGAGAAAAATGCAAGTTGGACATGGTTTTTGACTACGCTGAAAACTTTGATACCGGATGATCCTCAGCTTGTATTTTGTACTGATAGAAACCAAAGCATCATCAAGACAGTACACGAGGTCTACCCATTGGCGATTCATGGTTATTGCATATATCATTTGTCTAATAATGTGAAAGGAGCATGCAGTAATGTTACGAAATCTGTGGTAGCCAAAAAGTTTAGGAAACTTGTTGGTCTGTATACAGAGGTGGAGTTTAGAAAATCCTATAATGATTTCAGAAGAAAGTATCCTCAAGCCGCCGTCTATTTGGATGACAGTGTTCATGAGACGAAATGGGCCAGATGTAAATTTCCGGGAGAAAGGTACAACATAGACACAACGAATACTGTTGAATCTCTCAATGGTGTTTTAAAGGAACCAAGGAAATATGCTTTGTTGCCAATGGTGGATGAGATCATGGGAAAGATTATAGAATGGTTTAACAAATACCGACAAGTATCTTTGCGTGTACCTGAAATGCAGATACTAGTCCCACATGTGCATCATATATTGCATAACATGTATCCGATTGCAAAAATGCTGAAGGTGGTCGAGTTAAACACATTTGAACGTCACTACAATGTGATTGGCCGGGACGGGGAAGGGTATTTTGTTGACTTGATCAACAAAACATGTTACTGTAGGTGTTTTGATATTGACCGGTACCCTTGTGTTCATGCACTTGCTGCCATCATTAAGCGAGGAGAAAAAGATGAAGATTATTGTTCCAAGTATTACTGGTTGGAGCAGTGAACTCTGGCATATTACAGGACAATATATCCAGTGCCTCATCATTCATCCTGGGAAGTTCCTGACGAAATTCGATCTAAGGTTGTCTTCCCTCCGTTTGTGGAGAAAAAGAAAGGAAGACAACAAGTAACTAGATTTCCATCTGCAGGAGAATATCAGAGGAAGCGAAAGAAGAAGCATTCAACAGTAAGTGGCAACGAAGGAAGTGGAAACGATGTAAGTGGAAACGATGTAAATGGAAACGATGGAAGTGGCCAAGATGGAAGTGGCAACGATGACTAAGTCTTACTTAATTATTTTGAGTGTGTTGCTTTTGTAAGGTATTACTGGTATAACTAGGAAAACTATGTTCTATTGACCAGATAAGTTTTACTGGTATAGCTAGGAAAAATACGTTTTAGTGGTCACACAAGTATTACTGGTATAACTAGGAAAACTACGTTTTAGTGGTCAGACAAGTATTACTGGTATTACTGGTCAAACTACGTTTTATTGGTGAGACAAGGTATTACAAATATTATTATAGGTTTCTTATTATTTTAATTAAGGTAGTGTGTTGGTATGTGTTTAAATAGGCTCATTATGATTTTTAAATAGGCTTCTTAATTATTTTGAGTGTGTTGCTTTTTTTTGGTCATTTCTATCACCATTACATAAGTTTGCATCATTTACCTTATACTTTCAAGACTTGTTAACTTACTTGTCCACATAATTTTTCGAAAACATCCATGAAGTGTATTTTGACAACATTTTTTTTTCATTGGATCTGAGCAAATGAATGTAAACATAAGTAAGTGGTACAACTCAGTTAAAATATATTTATTATGTGGTACAACTAATATATTTCGAATTTACTACCAAAGTACAACTATGCACAAGCGGGTACAACTTAAAACTAGTACAACTATGTACATATTGGTACAACTATAACACTAGTACAACTATGTTAATTCATTTTGTATTGAGTTAAATGTGCATCACATTTTAAATGTGTATCACGTTTTAACTGTGTTTTATAGGGAAAACTACGTTTTAGTGGTCATACAAGTATTATTGGTATTACTGGTAAAACTACGTTTTATTGGTCAGACAAGGTATACTAGTTATACCATTCTTAAATATTATTGCGTAGTTGTACTTGTATTATTAGTTAAACCAAAATACATGATCATTAACTAAACACAAATTTTCAACAAACCAACACTAATAGAAACATAAGTTTTAAGTTTAATACCAAAAGGAACATAAGTTTTAAGTTTAATACCAAAAGGAACATAAGTTTTTAAGTCTAAAATATAAAGGAACATAGTTTTAAAGCTATTCTAAATAGCTATCAGTTTCGTTGATAAGGAGATCTAACCGAACGAGACGGTTTATGAGACCTCTTAGGCCTTCCAACCGCCTTCTCATCTCCAACTTCCTTCTCATCTCCAACTGCCTCCTCATCTTCAACCGCCTCTCCATCTCCAGCAGCTTCTTCATCTCCAACTGCCTCCTCATCTCCAACCGCCTCTCCATCTCCAGCAGCTTCTTCATCTCCAACCGCCTCTTCCGCCTCTTCATCTCAAGCAGTTTCTTCATCTCCAGCAGCTTCTTCATCTCCAACCGCCTCATCAGTAGCCTTCTCAGCAGAAGCCTTGTCAGCCGCTTCTTTCTTGGCTTTCTCAGCCGCTTCTTTCTCGGCTTTCTCAGTAGAAGCCTTGTCAGCCGCTTCTTTCTCGGCTTCTCAGCCGCTTCTTTCTCGGCTTTCTCAGTCGCTGCCGCTTCTTTCTCAAGTTTCTCAGCCGCTTCTACCATGACTTGAAGTGTACATGGCGAATCCTCCTCAGCGTCATCTACAAGACAAAACAACACATTAGATTATCCCTAAAAGAATTACTTATACTACAAATCCTTACCTTCCTCACCCTCCTTTTCACCCTCCTTGTCACCCTCCTCCTCAACCTCTTTATCACTTTCCTCACCCTTCTTCTCAGCCACTATATCAGCCTCCTCACCCTCCTTGTTACCCTCCTCCTCACCCTATTTTTTACCCTCCTTGTCACCCTCCTCCTCAACCTCTTTATCACCTTCCTCACCCTCCTTCTCAGCCACTATATCAGCCTCCTCACCAGCATTATCTACTACAAAACCTAAACAAATATCACTTCAAAAACCAAAATAAATACACTTATCTGCCAAAACCATTTTCAAAACCAATTACCTCTTTCTCTTGAACTTCCACCTGTTTCAAACTGGAATGACCAATAAACCTCTTTCTCGTTCATTCTTTTCCTTTTCCAACTCCTTTACTCTTGCTGCCACAAGACAAATTGTATCATCCCTCAAAGCAAAACCTTTGTCCATTCTCTTTGTCAACTTCATTTCCAATTCTTTTAAACTCTCAAAGCCTGCCTCGGGTTCCTCACACACCCTTGCTTCCCTTGCTTCCTCATGTCTTTCGGTGAACCCTTGACGCTCGGGTTCTTCATGTGTGGTAAGTCGGGTTCTCACATCCATGTCGAAGAGATCCTCCCAAAATATTTTCCCCTCGGGTTCTATAATGATCTTGTTCCAACTGTCGACAGCTAGGTCTTGGGTATCCGAATCATTTACTAGCTCCACGTCTTCCCAATCCTCTTCATCCATGATATTGTACAAGAGGTCTACTTCATATCCTTCTCGTATCAAACGACTGGTAATCACCTGAAATATGAACAACAACAACAAATAACACTTTAAGTTAACAATGAACTTAAATCGAAGAAAATAACACAAACAACACCTATAATCTTTTACCTTTGTTTTTCCAAGTGCCCGATAATCTCGTCCAATGCAAATTCTGTAGTGCCAGTCTTATTGTACCTCCATTTGCACATTCTTGGGCAATCTACTAGACTGTTTCGAACAGGCTCTCTGAATTTTTCCTTAAGTACATGGATACATTCAAACGCCAATATCTGCATATCATTTCAAACAATCATATTAGTTATATTATAACAAATATGCTTCTGAAAAATTAACTAATATATACCTCCAAAGGGTTAATAAAGCCAGAAAATGTCCAACTCGGATTGTCTGGCATCCCATCACTCAAATGATCCCTCAAATGGAAAATCTCCTTAATGCAATCATCGAACGTGAAACGGCCCCATGGAAAGTCGGTGCAAAAATCCAGATCATCTACTGCTTGGAGAAGGAAAGGCTCAATGGGGTGTCCTACTTTTGACCTTCCTCTCAGAACTGTGGTCAAAAAGTAAAGAACCGCCATCTTTAGACGGTCGTTACTACGATCAGCCTTCATCGTGCTAAGCTTTGCTTCCACATCCTTTTGTGTCACTCTCAGACCCTTTTCCTTCCCCTTCTGATTCTTAGTCTTCTTCTCCTTAATCTTAAATACCGATTCGAAAACCTCATATTCCCTTTGCTCAGATAGTTTTCTGGGTAGTTGTGGCAGTATAAACCAGAGAGTACGCCATGTTCCCTGATAGAGTATCTAACTGGAACACCACTCACTCCAAACCAAACTTGTTGACCCTTTTCCGTAGTCATTGTACGGAGAAGCAACATCCACATTCCCATCACCTTTCTTGTAGGGGAACAATCCATGTGGAATAAATGCTTGAACTGAGGGTGGTTCTTGAACCAATTTTTCTCTGACTCTTCAAACCCTTTAATCATCTCAATAAATTTGTGTTGGTGGGACCTTGTGGAGAGCTTGCAAACCTTCCCATAATCACTCGGCTTGAAGAAAAAATCACTAGGTCTCATTGGTTCTACGGCCATATCCTCATCCACAACCTGAAACAAAACACAAACAATTATTAGACAATCTAAATAACCGATTTTTATACAACAGAAAATCACTTAGTCATACCAGTTTGACTAATAATACGACAACAACACCGTCTAGTTTTACTAGTTACACTAATAATACTTCTGTAGTTATACCAATTACAATAGAAATTAACTGGTAGTTGTACATTTAGACAAGTTATCCCACAATGACACCATTAGTTATACGATAATCACTCAGTATTATTAGTTATTCTGGTTTCACTATATAAGTAGTACTAGTTACACTATTTAAACTCCCCACAGTTGTACAAGTTATACTTAAAAACTCACTAAGTTTGACTAATAATACGACAACAACACCGTCTAGTTGTACTACTTACACTAATAATACTTCTCTAGTTGTACCAGTCACAATAGAAATTAACTGGTAGTTGTACCATTTAGACAAGTTATACCACAATGACACCATTAGTTGTACGATAATCACTCAATATTATTAGTTATACTGGATTCACTATATAAGTTGTAATAGTTACACTATTTAAACTCCACACAGTTGTACAAGTTATACTTTAAAAACTCACTAAGTTTTACAATAACAACACCATCTAATAAATTTAATACAATAGAAAATCACTTAGTTGTACCAGTTTCACTAATAATACGGAAAAAAACATCATCTAGTAAACAAGTTATACTATTTAAACTACATAAGTTGTACTACTTACACTAATAATAATTATCTATTTGTACCAGTCACACTAGAAAATTAACACGTAGTTGTACTACTTACACTAGATTCAGTCTCTTAGTTGTACGAGTTACACTTATTTCACTCTATTAGTTGCACTAGTTACAATATTTAAACTTCACATAGTTTTGCAAGTTATATTTTTTAAAATTACTAAGTTGTACTACTTACACAATTTTGTCCAATTCTTACGACCACAATATCTTAGTGTAACTGTATCAACAATGAACCAATTTCGCCTAATTTCCAAAACCATTTGAAACTTAGTTGTTTACCGTTCTTTGTGGGACATTGTCATTCCCTGCCTCAGGTATGTGTAGATCTATGTTGGGATCCTCTCTGTTGTTAGACCCAATCTCCTCGTCATTGTCTTCGACATGAGAAGGACTCTTTCTGGAAGAGCCTGAAAGTGAGGTCACTGGATTATGTGGGGTTTCAGGTTCAATAGCTGGCTGATTAGGAAGTGGTATGCTTGTCGTAGCCTCACTATCAGGCTGAGAAGGCAATTCCGTTACTGGTGTGGTTTCTTTCTCCCGGTTCCGAGTCCGCTTGGTTGGATTCGAGGAGGATCCACCCTCGACACCACCGTCTTGCTTCCTCTTCTTTGTCGGGCCTTCAATCTTTTTCTTCGCAGCATTTTTTTTCTTCTTCGCTGCTACTTCTCTCTTCCTCACGGCGGCTTTCTTCTTCTTAGCCACATACTTCTTCTTCCTCGCCACTGAGTTACAGTTCTTCGTTGCCGACGCTCCCTCCTCCATTTTCTTTCCGGTCAATCGAGTTTTTGGTGATATTTTAGAATGTAAGAGAACAAAAAATCGAGTTGAGAATGAGATGGATAAGGATTTGATACTTGATTTCGAGTAGTGGAGTAGTTTAGGATCGAGTTGAGGATGAGATGAAATCGGGGTTCATAGGAGTAGTGGAGTAGTTTAGGTAGAAATTGAGGAATTTGGAATTTAGGGTTACACGAGTTGGGCGGGTGGGGTTAGTGTTCCGGGTCGGTAAATAAGAAGATTTTTTTAGATTTCTTAGTCTTTTACTTTTATTTTCGATTTAATTTTGTTTTTTTTAATATAAAGGGGTCCATTACAGAA
>CAJHQP010004574.1:0-53934 GCA_905132765.1 Moricandia arvensis | reverse complement strand
GCTCAAGTCTCACTCACTTGCCTTCTAATCCCCAAAGTCCATACGAATCTTTTCAGGTACAGTTTGAAAGCAAAACAACACGTCGTTTAATCCCCTAACATAAGTTTGTCGTACCGTTTTGACTGTGAAAACGTCACGATGTGTGCTGGTAGGAACATGAGGACAAAGAAGTTGCAACGGATAGGATTAAATAAGAGCCCTTCATGAAGAGATAAACCTCACTCTATCCCCAAATCTTCTTCGTCTTCACCACCAAATCCAAACCCTAGCTTCTCAATTCCTCCTCTCTCCCATGGCGATATCCACTCCCACCGCCATTTCCTCCTCCTCCAGACTCATCTCTCCCCCTCCTCTCCGTCCCGCCATTTCCACCTCCACCACCCTCAAAACCCTAAACCTCTCCTCCTCCTTCCTCCCTTCCTACTCCCTCTCCACCCTCTCCACTCTCTCCACACCCTCTCCCTTATCCACACGCCGCTCCTTC
The DNA here is from genome assembly GCA_905132765.1 of Moricandia arvensis. NCBI lineage: Eukaryota > Viridiplantae > Streptophyta > Magnoliopsida > Brassicales > Brassicaceae > Moricandia > Moricandia arvensis. Next base: position 53,450 of record CAJHQP010004574.1, on the reverse strand, counting down.
ACAATCCGCGCCGCGCGCGGCAAATTCGAGAGGAAAAAACCCCACGTCAACATAGGAACCATCGGCCACGTGGACCACGGCAAAACAACCCTAACCGCCGCCCTCACCATGGCCCTCGCCTCCATGGGAAACTCCGTCGCCAAAAAATACGACGAGATCGACGCCGCGCCGGAGGAACGAGCCCGCGGAATCACCATCAACACCGCCACCGTCGAGTACGAGACGGAGAATCGCCACTACGCCCACGTGGACTGCCCCGGACACGCCGACTACGTCAAGAACATGATCACCGGAGCTGCGCAGATGGACGGAGCCATCCTCGTCGTCTCCGGCGCCGACGGACCTATGCCGCAGACCAAAGAGCACATCCTTCTCGCTAAGCAGGTCGGAGTGCCGGACATGGTCGTGTTCCTCAACAAAGAGGATCAGGTCGATGACGCGGAGCTGTTGGAGCTGGTGGAGCTAGAGGTTCGCGAGCTTTTGTCCTCTTACGAGTTTAACGGCGATGATATTCCGATTATCTCTGGCTCCGCGTTATTAGCTGTAGAGACGCTTACTGAGAATCCTAATGTCAAGCGCGGCGATAACAAATGGGTAGATAAGATTTACGAGCTTATGGATGCTGTTGATAGTTATATCCCTATCCCGCAAAGACAAACTGAGTTGCCATTCTTGTTAGCTGTTGAAGATGTGTTCTCCATCACCGGGCGTGGCACGGTGGCTACTGGGAGGGTGGAGAGAGGGACTGTGAAAGTTGGAGAGACTGTGGATTTAGTTGGGTTGAGGGAGACTAGGAACTATACCGTCACTGGGGTTGAGATGTTTCAGAAGATTCTTGATGAGGCATTAGCTGGTGATAATGTGGGTTTGTTGCTTAGGGGTATTCAAAAGGCTGATATTCAGAGAGGGATGGTTTTGGCTAAGCCTGGGAGTATTACTCCGCATACTAAGTTTGAGGCCATTGTGTATGTGTTGAAGAAGGAAGAAGGTGGGAGGCATTCTCCGTTTTTCGCGGGGTATAGGCCTCAGTTTTACATGAGGACAACGGATGTTACTGGGAAAGTGACGAAGATTATGAATGATAAAGATGAGGAGTCGAAGATGGTTATGCCGGGGGATAGGGTGAAGATTGTGGTTGAGCTTATTGTGCCTGTGGCTTGTGAGCAAGGGATGAGGTTTGCTATTAGAGAAGGTGGTAAGACCGTTGGTGCTGGAGTTATTCAGTCTATTATTGAATGAGTATTAGAGTTTATCTATCTACTTGCGTTTTTTTTTTTGTTTCCCTCTTTTGATTCACAAAACTCTTTACTTCTCGTGTTGTTTTCTATATGAAGTTGAAATCAAAATGTCATATATTTCTTGATCTTCCTGACCTTATTATAATTTCTTGCATTATGATTTGGCCTTTTGAGTCCGATGAAGACCAATGGAGATTGTGCATTATTTGTTTCCAGCCTCAGTGTGGATGATTGTAAAGGTATTAAAAAGGTGAAGCAGAGAAGCCCTTCCCTAATGCTTTTCACATATGCTTCTATGAGAGTCCATAGTAGGCCCCGGCGTTTTTACTTCAAACCGAAGCCTCCGAACTTAATTCGAACCGAAAAAAACGAAATCCTATCTAAACCGTTAAACAAAAATATGTGAATAAGATTTAGGAGCTTGGTATTTTGGGTTTAACTTTTGTTGAATTGAAATCCAAACTAGAATCCAAAATTATTTGAAATTAATTATATATGTTAATATTTTTATTTATACAAAAGTAGTTTAGATATATTGAGTATTTATGGATTTTTGTAATTTGTTTTATATGTTATTTTGAATATTTTTAGTTAGTTTATGTATTTTAATTAATTTTTTTAATAATTTATCAATTTAAATATTTTTGTTAATTTAAAAAAAAATAAAAGAATTTGGCGACTTTAATATTGATTATAATTTGATTCAAACTGAATTCGGAAAAAAACTAAAATCGAACTTGACCCAAAAATTAGTAAAATTCAATGGCACTTATGAACATAAAAAAATTAAAAATATGAATCAACCGAAACAAATCCAATGAGGCCCTGCATGGCGTCCATAGCTTTTAAAGTTTAATAAACTCCTTTTGCTGAGCCTCAGTGCGGTATACTTGACAACGAGTTAATAAAATCTCTGCAAGTGATAACGCATTTTATGTTTCATCTTACTTCTCTTTGCAAGTAATAATCTTTACAGATCGATTAATACAAAACCAAATGAAAAAAACGCAGTTATATATCTATTTAGTTTCTCCCTAGTCCAAATGTCGAAACATAGTTCAAATCCTTAATAAAACTGTATTTGACAAATGAAAATGTTAAAAATTATTATAATGTTTTGACGTAAGCCAATCGCTACGTTTGAACCGCCGTTTGTAGCAGACAGATTAAATGTTATAGATAATATAAAGCGCGTTTCAAGACCGCTCGAGTTGTCCGAACGCGTCAAGTAAAATTAAAAAATAAAATAAAAATCATTATATTATAGAGAGCAAAATCGCAAATTACCAAAACACAGAGAAAGAAAGAAAAAGGGGAAAAAATCGAAAAAAATCTATTGTCCATATCTCAATTTGGATTGGCCTCTCTGCATATTGCTCTAGCATTCGCGGGGTTTTGCAATCGAGATCCCCTCTTCCATCTCCCATCGGTATGATCAAGAACCAATCCTTTATCTTGAACTTTTAATAATATCGACACTGTTCGTCTGATTTATATGATATAATGGATGCAGAAGCTTTTAGCTTTGAATTGGCTTTTGGGTTTGTTTCGTTTACGAAGCCAGCTCCTTTGTCTTCCTCCCGGACAAATCAGTTGAGTCTTTTCTTCCTTTTGAGGTTTAGTATTGAGACATGTTAGTGTTTTTTTTTGTTCTGTATTGGTTGCAAATTGTGATTGATTCTTTTGATTAAAAAAAAAAAAAAACAGAGATGCAGGACCAGCTCGTGTGTCATGGCTGTAGAAATACATTGCTCTATCCTAGAGGAGCTACCAACGTTCGTTGTGCCTTGTGTAACACTATCAACATGGTCCCTCCTCTTCATCCTCCTCATCATGGTATCTATATATATGATTTTGACTCTTTCTTTTTATAACTGAATAGGAAAGTTAGAAGAGTTTGTTTTAGAACTGTGATTTGCTATTGCATTTATGACTTGGTTTGGGTTCTGAAGTCTGAACACAGCTCATGTAGGGATGGACATGGCTCACATTGTATGTGGTGGTTGTCGAACTATGCTTATGTACACTCGTGGGGCTAATAGTGTAAGATGTTCTTGCTGTCAGACTGTGAACCTTGTCCCAGGTATATCTTTTAGAATCTGTCTTTTCACTTCATCAGCATTGTTCTTGTGTGCTGAAACTGTGTTTGACTTTTATGAATTTGACAGCAACCCCACCCTCCAATCAGCCTGCGCATATCAATTGTGGGAACTGTCGAACAACGCTCATGTATCCTTACGGTGCACCATCTGTTAGATGTGCTGTTTGCCAGTTCGTTACTAATGTTAATAATGTGAGTACTCCTCTCACTTCTGCATGGTTGATTTATGTTCCTAGAGATCTCTGTAGTGGCATTTGATGCTATTTCTTCATCTGCAGATGGGCAATGGAAGGGTGCCTCTCCCAACTAACCAGCCAAATGGAACAGCCTCTCCCGGGTCAATGCCCTCTACATCCTCTGTGAGTTATCAAACTTATCGTTTTGTAGTTTCTAATGGAACTGGTATTTACTCTGTTCATCGGTTTTACCCTTTTTCCAGCAGTCAACACCACCGTCTCAGACCCAAACCGTTGTAGTAGAAAACCCCATGTCTGTTAATGAAAGTGGAAAGTTGGTGAGTGTCATTTTATCTCTTGTGTTCTCAATACTTCTCATGTAGCTTTGTTCTTCTTATTCACCCAAGGTTTTGATGAAGTGACTTAAACACACAACTTTTGCAGGTGAGCAATGTTGTGGTTGGAGTAACGACAGGCAAAAAATAACCCCAATAATGAGTGATCTGGAAAAAGATCAAATGAATTTCGTCTATCCGTGCCTCTGGTTTGAACATATTACAAAGGTGGAAACAGTCTGTTTATATTATCTCTTGACTCTTTTTTTTTCCCTAAGAAAAAGGCTTATTCAGAATCTCTTGTTCGATTTTGTTTTTTCGAAAGTCGATGAACACAGAAGCCTTTTGGTCCAGTATTCCTTGTTGTAGACTTGTAAACTTAATTGGCCCTTCGTGGCATTGTTAATGTATGCATTGATATAATCTGATGAACCAGCCAAACATTAAGAATCATCTGTGAATCAGGTTTGCTTCATAAAAACTAGAATAGATCAAAGATACTGATGAACTTGGCTTTGGTAGATTAGATAAGACTGCCCTTAAAGCCAGGTCTTTGAATCTGGAATTCTAGTAATCTTTCACAACCTAAACCTTTAATCAATGTACTCCAAGAACATTAGAGTTAGATGATCAGGCTTAGCCTCCCAACAAGACGGAACTCTTTTCATACAAATACTCTTTTCACATACGCAGATTCATCGCTTTTCTCAATGCGTCAACTGGATAGAAGATTCTATTGGCCTGTGGTGGGACCACAAAGAGCTGGAAACTACTACTGGGACTGAGAATATCTGCATTCATGGCAACTCAAAGCTGCAGGCATTGTAATGTCACCGAACAAAGAGACAAAGACCTTGTTTGTGGCCACCATTGGTACTATTCTTATTAAAGCCAGATATAATATTTGATTAGTTCCTCAGGTGTTTTAAAATATACCAAAATCAATTCATCTCACCTGCAGTTGTTCATGTTCATCAAGCTCATGACAATAAGCATGACTTTAAAAATTGAGAAGTAGGTAAGAAGTAGAAATCCAACATTAGTCTCCAACACATTATTCTCCTAACTCATCCCTAACTACAGTCTCCACTCTATAAAATCACAACACCATTGACTCAAAACATCATCAAACAAACACCATCACAAACAACTTCTACAAAAAAAAAAAAACACAAAACAAGTCAGCTACAATGTCAATCTCAAGAGTCTCTCTGTGCCTGATCTTTCTGACCTTCCTCACTCCCCCACTTGTGCTCTGCTCTCGCAGCCCAAAACTGGCAGTAGCAGCATCAGCCGCAACAGAGAAGAAGCTCGAGAAAACACATATTCATCACCCCGCATTGCATGTTCCTGTATCCACCGACGTTGATTCATCACCCTCCATGGTCAAGATTGATGATGAATCTGCAACGAACTCTGCGATAGGTTTTTTCAGGTCTAAATTCCCATTCCAAGGCTGGCCTTTCCACAAGTATGGTTCTTTCCCTATGGCTAAGCCTGCAAATCCTTCTGTTACTACAACACCGGCTACTGGAGCTGAGGAAGAGGAATCTGAAAAGGTGCCTTCTTCACCAAGCAAAGGAAACAGAGATGGTGGCAACGCATGATGAATGAAGATAAGAAATGTACTTACTATTAAAACCTTATTGTGTTTAATGACTACTGAATCTTTATCCACTAGTTTTACATAAATGTATCAAATAAAAATGTACCATGTACTATAAAAATGCTATGTGACATTTTACATGGATTATGAAATGAATACAGTGTATCTTATCTACCAAGTCTGTGTAATGCCAGGTTCTCTGATTCATCGTTTTGAGATAGTTTTCACTATGACAAACAAATGAATATGAAAACGTGTCCCATGTTTCCAAACAGCCTGAATGTCCCAAAACTGGCTATAGAGCTGTTCTTCTTTGCCTTGAGGATTACACAGAAGTCGTAATGTTACAATCGGATTACACAGAAGTCGACAATACAGACCAAAGCAAGTAAACCCAATGGTAGTAGCTAGTTGGAGGCTTTATAGCCATAAGCCATATCGAATCCCAACAACACTAGGCAACCAGATCTTGAATGCTCAATATTGTAAGTGTTACTTAAAATATTGAATATATCATCATACATTATCAGGCATGCGAGTCAAACAACTTCGAACCAAAAGTTAATAGCAAGCTCCAGGGCGAATAAAAGCATAAGAATCATAAAACTGATTAATTAAGAGTCAGAAACTTGTTATGATTAGTACTCCTACGAGATATGGATGCATACCAATCTAAGAGATGTTAAGGGCGCAAATAAGATGGTTAGTAACAAGGTTTAATGGAATCTCTCTTACAAGAAACACAATAAGATAAGGCAAAATACACACTCACTCACTCGTCAACAAATCTACAAACTTTAAAGATAGATCAGTTGCATCTATGAAAGGCGACATGTAAGCACAAACAACTTAATAATGCCTTCACAATCTCATGAAACAGTAAAAGCCGAGATTTTCATTGCTAACCTAATCACTGCTGCTGGTTAGGCGGTGGCGGAATGCCAGGACGCGGCGGAGCAAACCCTCCAGGAGGAGGATGCATTCCAGGGTGAGGCGGAGGCGGTCCCTGCATCCCATGAGGCGGTGGAGGAGGACCTCTCATCATCCCACCAGGCGGAGGACCCATCGGCCTTTGCCCATAAGGAGGCGGCGGCGGCCCACCAAACTGCGGCCTCATACCATAAGGCGGAGGAGGAGGCCCTCTCCCCATCGGAGGACCACCACCAAAAGCAGGAGGAGGCGGAGGCCTCATAACCGGAGGCCTAGAGATCTGAGGCTGCATCATCCCCGGCGCCGGCCCACCAACTCCACGAACAGGCCCAGAAAGCCCAGGCTGAGCTTGCACAAGCGGGCCCGTCGGTACTCCACGTCCAGCAGCACGTCCAATCCCAGGGCCAGCAACAGCACCTCCTGGGCCCACCTTAGCACGTGACTCTTCAGGAGGAGGTGGTCCTTCCACCGTCATGGAGATAACCTCTTCGCCTCTCAGCAACACTAAACCTAACGTACGCCGATCTTCTCTCTCTTCGTTGATCTTCTTCCCTTTCGCTCGTGGAAGCTTACGGAACTCCTCGCAGTCTCCGAGAACGAGGTTCATGTGGCGGTCGAAGGCCATGAACTTTCCGATCAGTTGTCTTCCGTCTTGGATTGTTACTCGCATCCTGTAGTTTATGAACTGGAGCATCTTGGAGCTCTTTGACATCGACATTTTGCCGTTCGAGAGTGAAAAACGCGACGCGCTTGAGTGGAGATTCTGCCGGTGAATCGAGTACGCCGGAAGATTCGAAACGAACAGATCGTGTGTAGAGCCAAAATCACTAGGGTTTTGTTGGAGAAGACACTACTTACTTGGTTATGGGCTTAAATTATTAAGGGGCCTATATACATTGAACTAGGCTTATATTGAAAATGCACTCGAGTTGTGTGCCCACGCAGGATTATTTTTGATCATTTTATAAAGGACAAATCTCTCAAATAACCATTTTTAAAGTTTTTATCACAAAAATAACCCTCAAAAATAAAAATGACTAAACTAAACTTTTTTTATTTTCAAAAAATTAATTTTTATTTTATTTTTTTCAATTTTAAACTTTACCTCCAAAACTCCATCCCATAACTCTAAACCTTAAGTCTAGATTAGTTAACCTAAGGCGTATAAATGTATATTGGTCATTTTATTATCTCACCCCCAAAACCCCACCCCATAACTCTAAACCCTAAGTCTAGATTAGTTAACCGAAGGGGTATAAATATATATGAGTCATTTTGTTAACCCTTTAATAAAGGTTATTTTTGTCATTTTTTCCTTAAACGTTATTTTTGTGACAAAAACTTTTTAAGGCTATCTTAGGGTATTTCTCTTTTATAAATTATTTAGATATTTTTAAGTTTCTATAAACTTATTTGGATTCGAAGAATCCGACTCGAGTCTCGTCCAAAATTTTATAATATCCGAATATAAATTAATTTTAAAATCCAAAAAATCTGATATCCAAAAAAAACAATATATATCCGAACGTGTACATAAATACTCATGTTTAAGTGATTATGTAAACAAAAAACAATTTTTTGTTAACCAATTTGAATTCTTGTTCTAATAGAAAAATTGCATTCAAACATGTGAAATTATTATGGTTAACACGTAAAATAAATAATGTCAAATTATTATAGTAAATATAATTAATGAAGTAGTTAGAAAAAGTGAAAATGTAAAAAAAATATAATAAACAATTAAAAATAGATAAGTTCTATTATGTACTTTTATAATAAATGTTGTCAAGTATTCGAAAAAAGAAACAATTAGTAAAATAGTTAAGATGAGTTAAAAAAACGTAATAAATTTGTTGAAAATAAAATTAATTATATTTTGTACTTCAGTTTTAATAATATAGATTTGTTACTAATATATTTTCATTTTTTACATCAAAAGCATCAAAAATGCTAAAGGAAATTGGTCCAAAATACCACATTCCTACTATCACTTTTCATGTTTACCTTAATCACTTTTATTCTTATCTTTTAAGAGAGAAAAAATTATTTATAAACCTATGATTAATTAATTTGAGAGTTAGGGGATGTTAGTGGGATGCTAATTTTCCTTGATTTCAGAAGTCAATGAATTTTAATTCTTGTATAGATTTTCATTGATTCACGTTATGTCTTCCCATATTTGTAGAATCCATATTTTGTGGATGATTTATTGATATTCATATTAACTTATGTCCCTCATTATTTGTATGTTTTTTGGATTTGTAACTCTTTTTCCATCTGTGTTTTGGTGTCATTTTCTGAATTTGTCATATTGATGGGTTATAGTGTGACTATGGAATCTCATTCATAGTTTTTCTTATATGTATAACGAAACTCTGGGTAATAATAATATTTTTCATAAGTTGTTTTACTGAAAGTGAAACTGAAAAAATGCTTCTTACGTTCATATATCATATATGTTTGATAAAGAGAAATTGGCTTGCATCTCAACTTTGAGAATATTTGGGTAAATTCTAGTATTTTGAAAGTCATGACTAATGAGTTAAAATGTAATGAATCATTGTTCCAATAACTTAATTTTTTGAATAACAAAAGATTTTAAGTTAAATCACAAATCATCATACCAATAACAAAAGATTTATATGGAATTGTAAAATCATCACACTAATAACATAAGATTTTTAAAAAATTTAAGAATCATATTACCAATAACAATAGAATCTTATAATTCTTCAAGTCTTTACAAATCAATCTCCCACTAACCTCCTCGTAGAGTTTAGAATTGAGGAGCGAGGTAGAATTTTGAAATGTAATTTATGATTTTAATTAATGCAAGAATCTTTTGCCTCTTAAAAAAAGTAATGTGAAAATGTTTTTTTAGTAAAGATAAAGATGAAAATAGTATAATAATGTTGTAAACTTAGAAAATTCTCTAGAGGCTATTCGACTTTTCAAATCATTTTACTACCTTGTATGACTAAGGTAATGAATGGTAAAAGTTTCATTGCGGTTTTTGGAGCGGTTTTCACAAAACCGCGAATAGAACACCAATCACAAAACCAATTAAAACTTTATAGTTTTAGAAAGAGAAAACATGCAAAACCGCATCCAGTTTTGAACAGTATAAAGTAGTGTAATAACTGAAGAAACGATTTGAAACTTTTACAACGGGTAATAAGGTGTGGGACAATGAATAACGCACTTGCACAGTTGCACTAATGCTTTTTTTTTATTAATAAATATGTAGGCTCCGAATGGTGACGGCGGATTTGATATCAAAAGCGGTGCGGAATTAAAAAGCGGGACGGTACAACTACGGTTCGTGCGGAATTAGAGTGCGGTACGGGATAAATGCGGTTTTAAGTAAAAATTGATGTTGATTGGTGACAATACGTATTTGCGGAATTGAATAATTATTTGATAAATAAATTAATAAAGATATAAAATACAGAATATATTAAAACAATATAAATAATATATTAATATAATAAATATATTTTAAAATAAAATGTGTTTGATAAGTGCGCTTTGATAAAATAAGTGATACAAAATATTGTTTTATTGGTGAAAAATATTTTGCGATGTTGCTAAATAAATATTACAAATAATGTGAATATTTGATCTTGTTTGACTGGCCACTTTGATCTAGTTTTCAAAATACAAACTAAAATTAAATTAACAATATTTTAGATAAACTAATATGATATTTTAATAAAATAATAATTATACTTAATAACTTAAATAAAAAACATACAAAAATATTTTATCTTAAACGTGGAGACCAAGTAATATCTGAAACTCTAGATTGATCAAATAATTATTTACTGATATAAAATTATCGGTTTGTTTTTATATTAAATAGTAAAAGTGAAAACAATCTAATATTCGAAAGTTAAAATAGAAATATCCTAAGATAGACCTAAAAAGTTTTTGTCACAAAAATAACTTTTAAAGAAAAAAATGACAAAAATAACATTTAGCAAATAGTGTAAATATACGTTTATATCCCTTGAGTTAACTAATCTAGACTTAGGGTTTAGAGTTATGGGGTGAGAGTTTTGGGGTGAGGTTTAAAATTGAAAAATAAAATAAAAAATATTTATTTTTAAAAAATAAAAAAGGTCTAGTTTCGTCATTTTTGTTTTTGAATGTTATTTTTGTGACAGAAACTTCAAAGAGGTTATTTGAGAAATTTGCCCAAAATTCAATCTAAGCAATAAAATTAGAAAATCTAACATTTAAAAAATATAGTGTACGTTTGAAGAATTTTGAATATCACAATAAGTAATTATATTAATAATAAATAATGAATACATTATAAATCCTGTGTATAAATAAATAAAATATTTAAACAAAAACGCACTCTAGTGCACTGACCACACCATAGCCACAGCGGTACGTACTTCTGTGCGATTTTGTAGCAAAAGTGAAGAAACAAAAAGCTTTTTTTGTTTTGTTTTCCACAAGTGCGTTATTTGATTAATTAAGTGTTGCAGTGTAACTTTTTCATGAATGGTAACAAGTGCGTTATTTCTCTCTCCTGACTCCAAATACGTCCCACTTTATGGTCACCATTCATAACCGTAGTATATAAATTCTTTGTATATCATACGTTGGTATGTTCAATAGTATAATTAAAGTGAGTTTTGGGGGCCACTGCATCTAGCCATCTATATTAACATACGTTAGCATATTCAAAATAATTAATATTTATGTACATTACATAGTTAGCCATGTTTTTATATAGGTAACAAATATTGCTTTGCTTAGATATATATTTTCATATAAATACTTAATATTTGTTATAGAGTATTTTTTGTTATTTAACACTTTATTTTAAAATATATTTTAAAAATTAATTATATTTAAAAACAATCTAGTAGTGAAATTATGTTAAAAATAATATATATAAATTAGAATATTATTTCAAATAATTTTAATAGTTTAAATTATAAAGATAACATATTATGACATTATCACTAAAAATATTTCTTTAATATATTTCTTTTATATGATTTTTTCAATCAAAACTGCAGTATTCTTTTATTAAAACCGCACAACTCTTTTTTTTTTATCAAAATCGTACTATTATTTAAGAAATCATCATTTATCTTGCAAGTCGCATGAACCATAATTACACTGTAGCGCACTTTGATTGTGTACCACTTATATTATCAAACCGTACTAAAGGGTATAAATATATATATATATATATATATATATATATATATATATATATATATATATATATATATATATATATATATATATATATATTTTTACACCCTTTAATAAAATCTATTTTAGCCATTTTTTTCCTTTAATATTATCTTGGAAACAAAACATTTTTTAGGTATACCTTAAAATATATCACATTTTTAAGTAGATTAATAAGTAATTATTAGTTATATAAATTACAGTCATTTTTGTTAAAAATATGTTTACATTATATATACCACTAAGCAAAAAGTTAAGTTTTTATTAAATCAAAATCGCATTACATTTTTTTATCAAAATCGCACTACTTTTTCAATCAAAACCGCATTTGTACCGCAAACCGCATGAACCGCTGTTGAACCGTACCACACTTCAATTCTGTCCCGCTTATATCACCAAATCTACCGTTACCATTCGGACCCTAAATAGATGAAGTTAAATATTGACTATTTATTTAGATTTTGAATATTTATTTTGAATTTTGATATCAGTTTCTTTTGATATTTAGTTAGGTTTGATTTTTAAGACTTTTCAGCTTTTTTGGTTTCTTCCGTGTTTGAGATATATATTTGGATTCGGACAAAAGTTGGGTTATGCCCGGTATGCAAGATAATGTGCTATAAAATCTGTTCAAATACTGTGCTATAAAATCTGTTCAAATACTGTGCTATAAAGTCCATGGTCAAACTGTGACCTGGAGTCTTATACACTTTGTCAATCCTTGAAGAACTGCAGCTTCATCCAACTATCTCACTGAACTATATGTGTTGCTTAGCAGCACATAAGCTGCTGAGTTCGAGGATTCAGAGCTATGAGTTTCTTTGTCATTCGTCTAGCCAAGCTCAGATCCAGTCCCGGATCTTCACATGTACACTAAGTGCATTTGCACAAGGTCCACATATATTTTGAAATATTTAACTAGAATTTAGGATCTTTTTTGTAGATCTAGGGTCCTAATTTTTACAAATTATTTTTATTATTCATGTATATGAATCACAGGGTCCACCAGCAAAGTGTGCCGGGCCTTCTCACATCCCCATGGACCTACATGAACTAAGTATAATCTCCCATACAACAGAGCTGCTTTTGTACAGTGTAGCTTCTGCAAGCGTCGCTGCATCTTGAAGCCGGCTAGCTCTTCAAAGACAATTATACACATGTAATGATCTAGCTCCAGTTCGGTACCGAGCTCTCTCTACATCGAACTGAGTATTATTACAAGCCTTTTCCCACCAGTCTTGGGTGGCTAGTGGCTACAACCTACAAGTACACGACACTATTAACAAACAACAAGTGTTTTGGTATAAATAAATAAAGTATGATATGCATTAATAAACTCAAATACAATGATAACAATTGATAAAATAAGTTTGAGTCCGATCATTACATTAAGATAAATTTATCTGAAACTTGATATTGCATAAATCCAATTGAGAAAATGAAAAACAAAAAAAAACAATTACAAATTTTGTCGGAAAATAAAATTGTATAATAAAAATCAAGAAGGGATGACAACGGTGCGCATCATGTTCTTGAACTCGAAAAAGTCAACGCGACCATCTTGGTTCCGGTCAACGGAGACAATCATCTTCTCCACTCTCTCCATCTCTCCTCCTTCAGGCAACCCAAGCTTCTTCAAAACCGCCTGCAACTCCCTAGCGGAGATGAACCCGTCGCCGTTCTCGTCGAACACCTTAAACGCCTCCACAAGATCCGACTCCTCTGCGTCGGCAGACTCCGGCGAAGACTCATCGCACTCTCCAGCTCCGCCGAAGAAGTTATCGTCGAGGGTCTTGTGGAGGGAGGAGAAGTCGTCGAAGTTGAGACCGGTGTTTCCAGGCTGGATGTAAGATTCCACGGTGGATTTGAGGTCGGAGAGATCGGCGTCGAGGCCGAGACGGGAGAGAGCTTGGTTTAGCTCGTCGACGGTGATGAAACCGTCGCCGTTTTTGTCGAAGAGGTCGAAAATGCGTTGGAGGCGAAGAGCGTTAAGGCTTGGGCTTCGAAGCCTGAAGGATGAGGATTGTCTCTCTACTTTCTTGTTCTCTCCGTTGCTCTCCATTGTCTTTCTTCTTCGTTGTGGAGCTGAAATGGTGATTGGAGTCTAATTATAGGAAAATTTTATAAAGGGAACAAGTCCGTTTTTGCGGGCGTTGACTTTGTCAGCCCCACCATGTACGAACTAGACCATATAAACCCATTTAGGGAAGAGTTATTAATTCACATTAAATAAGAGATTAATTGCCTTACATGATGGACTGGTTTGGTACTTTGGTGTCTACAATTAAATAATTCGCAGATTATTATAAAACTGAAATTGTAATACAGAATCATATTCGAAACTGTCGCTGGCTTTTTCAATGGGAAACGGACAAGTCACGTCGTAGTAGTTATCAAATTTAATTGGAAATGTCTCCACATGCCAACTAGTCTCATGGGTGGTTTCAGAGATCAGAAGCTTCCGAGTTTTTGACCCCTTCACATGAGCCAGGCTGGGTCGAGAGAACCCACAACAAAACCGTGAAGCCTAATCCAGCTTTAGCTCATTAAAGCCCATTTACAAACAAAACCTGATCGATCCATAACCAGTCCTACAATGCTGGAAACATTATTTAGTGGAGTCAAACTCTGGTGAGGAAAACTGTAAAGGTAAACATTTAACCACTTGACTAAAACACATTTCCTCAGTACATAACATAGGAGTGTTTGGTTTGAGTTCAGATGGAATGGAGGGATCACAGTTAGAAAATTTACAAGATATCTTTGGCATTTATTTAGATTGATGATAATCTATCATGATCATATTTGACCGCGAATGCTGACAGATGAAGCACATAACAAACATGATTATATTTTATTTTAGAATCTTATCTAAAAAGCGAAGTGTTATTGTTTTTATTTTCGTTATATCACCATATCCTAATCATGTATTGGTTGCAATTGTCCATTTCATTGACAAAAATGTAACTTTAGGCTCAATTTAATGCAAGTTTGTAATAATTAAATTTTTACAGTGCATTAGAAAAAAACGGCTACGTTTTGCTCTGAGGGGGATTTCGGAGACGTTTAGGGTTTTCTAATTACCAACTCAACAAGTTACCACTCCGGCGCCGTCGCTATGCCTCCGACGGAGGTAGTAGCCGTCGCGGATGCTGCAGAGGGAGGGGATACACAGTCCTCACCGTCTAGCGTTTCAGTTCCACCGGTTCGCTCATGGCTAAAGGTCGCGCAACATCATCAAAAATCTCTAAAAAAGTACGAAGTCGAAATCACAGAGAAGGATGGGATAAGCTATGTTGTGATTCCAGATGAAGTTTTTGAGGATTTCCTCTATGGGATGATTTTCTTATAGGGAAGTTTCTCGATAAAGCTCCCCATATTGGAAAAATCCATGCTATTGTCATCAAAATTTGGACTCTGGGAGATAAGTCTCACATGATCAAAGTTTTTGAGATGAATGCTACTACAATGAAATTCAGAATTTTGGATCAATTGATACGTAACCGGGTGCTTAGAAGAGGTATGTGGAATCTAGCCGGGATTCCTGTAGTCATGACACAATGGAAGCCGTTTGTAGAGGAAGAGAAACCAAAAGATTCAATACCGCTGTGGGATCATCTGCGCAATGTTCCTTTAAACATGTTTTCATGGAAAAGTCTTAGCTTTGTGACTAGTCCGGTGGGAGAACCAATGCGTCTACACCCAGACACAGCGCAATGCAAGGATCTGGAAGTAGCCAAAGTTTTTGTGAAAGTAGATTTGAAAAAGAATCTGCCTAGCTCGATGAACTTCAGTTTCCAAGGCAAGGACACTCTCATTGAGTACACGTACTCTAGATTACCTGCTAAATGTGCAACATGTGGAAAGTGGGGTCATCTGGCCAAGGACTGTCTAAAGGAAAAGGTTGAGGAAGATAAAATCATCATCAATAAGGAGAAGCTGAATGTTTCAAAAGCTGTGGAAAATTTGGAAGAACATGTTACGGTTTCTGCCAGCGAGATAGTGGTAACTGAGAAAGATTTGGCAGAACGTAATGAACTCGTTTTGACAAAAGAAAATTCAGACACGGGAGCGAAGTATAATGTCCAAGAACAAGAATGGTCCACTCCTACTAAAGTTGGTAGATCACCGGAAAAACCAACCGGATTGGAGTTTGGTCAAGTCACCATTCTCTCCAACTCACAATTCGCTGTTCTAGCGTCCGATGAGGAAGAAGGCGAAATTTTAACACAAACAGAGGACCAAAGGATTGAAACAGAGAAGGGAGGAAGTAACAACAAGACTGATGCAGAGAAGGAAAACTCTACACAGTCACAAAAGGAGGAAGTTCAAAGTAGAGAACCTGGTATATCCACTAGGCCCTCACTACCGAGAATCTCCAAAGACAATCATAAGTTGTTATCAACTTCAAACGTTCAAAAGACAAGTGCCCAGACAGGTACTAGTCTTTTGTATAAAAAGTCCACCCGAAAGTACTAGGGGATGTCGGGTTTCTATTGGAACATCCGTGGTTTCAATAAGATAAAGAAGCAATCCTTGGTGAGAGAATGGATTCAAACAAATGGATTGAAATTTGGATGTTTATTGAAAACTCGAGTCAAAGAAGGTAGGATGCAGCGAATTGTTTCATCTACTTTCAGAAACTGGTCAACACTTTCAAACTATGAGCATCATAGGCTTGGGAGAATTTGGGTTGTCTGGAGTCCTGAAGTAAAGATTACGCCTTGCTTTAAAAGCTCACAACTGATCACTTGCTCAGTCTTACTCGATGGAATGGCAGAGGAGTTCTTTTGTTCCTTCGTCTATGCCTCCAATACCCGAGAGGAAAGAAAAGAATTATGGACTGATCTAAAAGATCATCACAATACGCCTATGTTTCAAGACAAACTGTGGATTGTTTTTGGTGATTTTAATGAGATAATGGAGCTTCATGAACATTCTGGGTACAACACTCCGTCTGTTACCACAGGGATGCGTGAGTTTCAGGAAGTAGCACTCCATTGTTGTT
This sequence comes from Moricandia arvensis, assembly GCA_905132765.1. Taxonomy (NCBI): domain Eukaryota; kingdom Viridiplantae; phylum Streptophyta; class Magnoliopsida; order Brassicales; family Brassicaceae; genus Moricandia; species Moricandia arvensis. The sequence goes on along the minus strand of CAJHQP010004574.1, from coordinate 36,839 downwards.
TCAATGGTATGAAATTTCATGGCCCTAAACTCACTTGGAGCAACAAAAGGAAGGATGAGCTAATTCAAAGGAAACTGGATCGTACGTTGGTCAATGATAGGTGGATCACTACTTTCCCACAAACTTTCTGTGTATTTGAAGCTGGTGGTTGCTCGGATCACCTACGATGCCGAATTCAGTTTACTGCAGCAACACTGAAACCGAAAAGGCCTTTCAAGTTCACAAACGTTATCACTGAGTCAGCTGAATTTCTCCCACTAATAGAGCAATACTGGAAGAACACTGATCCGTTGTTTATCTCGACCTCAGCTTTACATCGTCTCTCAAAAAAGCTAAAGGACCTGAAGCCTTCTTTACGAGATTTATGCAGAAATAACATTGGAAATATAACGAAAAAACAAAAGAGGCATACCAGACTCTTTGCAGCTGTCAGCTGAACTCTTTGACGGTTTCCACTCCTAGTGCTTTAGAAGAGGAAGCAAGGGATTTTGATAGATGGTCTCGGTTATCAGAAATTGAGGAGAAAGTCCTTAGTCAGAAAGCAAAAATACATTGGCTCCAAGTTGGCGATGGGAATAATAAAACTTTCCATAACTATGAAAAGATCAGAGCGGCGAAGAACTCTATACGGGAAATACAAAAGGAAGATGGAACAATTGTGGACACTCAGGAGGACATTAAAAAAGAAGCGGTAGATTATTTTCATGGTTTCTTGGGTCACACGGTTGAAAACTACAGAGGAGTTGAGGCTGAGGAAATGAAACGCTTGCTGAACTTTCAATGTGACGAAGTGGACAGAGATGTGCTCACTCGAGAAGTAACAGAGGAAGAGATAAGACAGGTTTTGTTTGCAATGGCTAGTGGTAAGTCCCCCGGACCAGATGGATATACATGTGAGTTTTATAAGGCTGCTTGGCATATCATTGGTAAAGACTTTGTTGTGGCTATCAAATCCTTCTTTGACACAGGCTTCTTACCAAAAGGTGTGAACTCAACCATATTGGCCCTCATACCAAAGCGAGAGGAATCAAAAACTATGAAAGATTTTCGACCAATCTCCTGTTGCAATGTCCTATACAAGGTCATTTTGAAACTCCTTGCAAATCGCTTGAAGTTAGTTCTCCCAAAGTTCATAGAACCAAATCAATCAGCATTTGTGAAAGATCGTCTCTTAATGGAGAATGTTCTTTTGGCTTCAGAATTGGTGAAGAGTTATCACAAGAGTACCATATCTCCAAGATGCGCAATTAAAATTGACATCTCCAAGGCTTTTGATACAGTTCAATGGCCGTTCTTGCTGTCCACATTATCTGCTCTCCGGATGCCAGACAAGTATATTACATGGATAGAAAAGTGTGTCTCACTGGCTTCTTTTTCTGTTCAAGTAAACGGTGAATTAGCAGGATATTTCAATAGTAAGAGAGGACTACGACAAGGCTGCTCTTTATCTCCTTATTTGTTTGTCATCTGCATGCAAGTTCTCTCGAAAATGCTTAACAAAGGCGCTGCGGAGAAGAGGTTTAGGTACCATCCTTACTGCCAGAGTTTGAAGCTAACTCATCTCAGCTTTGCTGATGATTTATTAGTCTTCACTGATGGTAAGCGACAATATATAGAAGGCATAATGGGGATATTTACTCGGTTTGCTGAGATGTCAGGTCTGCATATAAGCATGGAGAAAACAACCATTTTTTGGCTGGGGTTAAAGAAGCTGAGCATCAGGAGATTCTAGACAGTTTTGCGTTTACTCAAGGAGATTTTCCTGTGAGATATCTTGGATTGCCTTTGTTGACAAAACAGATGAGGACGCAAGATTACACTCCATTGATCGAAAAAATCAGAGCACGCATTGGATCATGGACAGCCAGATTTTTATCTTTTTCTGGAAGACTTCAATTGATTGGTTCGGTCATTCTCAGTCTTATAAACTTCTGGCTCTCTGCTTTCAGATTACCAAAACAATGTATTCGAGAAATTGATAGTCTCTGCGCGGCTTTCTTATGGTCTGGCTCTGAGCTTAACACAAAGAAAGCTAAAGTGTGTTGGAAGGACTGCTGTAAACCGAAAGAAGAGGGAGGTTTGGGTCTGCGATCAGTTGGGGTAGCGAACCAGGTGTCATGTCTGAAGCTAGTTTGGCGTATCTTATCATCTGAAACTTCATTGTGGGTTCAATGGATTAAGAGGTATTTAATTCGTAAAGCTTCTTTTTGGACGGTGAAGGAAAGTACTACACTGGGCTCATGGATGTGGAAGAAAATTTTAAAATGCAAAGATATAGCAGCAACGTTTTCAAAAGTGGAGGTTCATAATTGGAAGACTACATACTTCTGGTTGGATGACTGGTCAGGCCATGGTAGATTAATATAGCTAACAGGGCCAGGAGGTCCGATGAACATGGGGATCCGGCTACATGAGAAGGTAGCTTCGGTAGTTCGGTCTCATCGTCGAAGAACTCACAGAGTTGCTGCCTTTAATCTTCTCGAAGATGAAATCCAGAAGATACGAGATAGAGGAGTTAGTCGAAGTGACGATGTTAGACTCTGGAGAAGAAGAGAGGAATATAAACCTGAATTTTCAACGAAGGAGACATGGATCCTCTTGCGTGGTGCACATCCTAAAGTGGACTGGCACCGAGGTATTTGGTGCCAACACAACACCCAAAAGTTTTCATTTACAGCTTGGACGGCAGTCCTAAATCGACTTCCTACTGGGGACCGTATTTCACAGTGGAATGGAGGAGCTGTAACTCATTGTGGGTTATGCAACACGGAGCCAGAAACAAGAAACCACTTATTCTTTAGCTGCTCATACTCTGAAGAAGTTTGGGAAAACCTCACACACAAGCTACTGTCCACACAGTACTCAAAAGAATGGGAAGTGATCATGATGCTTCTTTCAACTCTCCCAAGAAGTAAGGTTGAGATTTCCATTTTCAGATATGTCTTTCAAGCCTCCTTATATGCGATTTGGAAGGAACGTAATGGTAGAAAATTCGGAGAAGCACATACTTCAGCTACTGGTCTGGTTAAGCTCATCGATAAGCAAGTCAGAAATCGTATCTCAAATCTGAAAACAAGAGAGGATTCAATCTACCGGAAGGCCATGGTTACTTGGTTCTCTTGTCGATAACAAAATTTTGATGTAAAAAGTAGTTTTCATTATTTTGAAACAGAAGCATCTTCGCTATAACAAGTTTTTTGGGTTGAATAAATTTAACATTTATTCAAAAAAAAAATTAATACAAGTTTAGACCTTAAAGAAAAAAAATAATAGAAATTTCAATTTCGGAAGAAAAGAACACACAAATATGTCTTTAGATCCTAACAAAACTATTAAATATCAAAACAAAAGAGTAAAGCTTAAATTCTTCAATAACCCTAACCTAGTTGCACTAACTTAATGATGCCTTGAGCTAGACTCATACAAAGCAACCACCATGTCATATATCTGCGTGAAGCATGGTTGCTTCAAAGGTTGTCTGTCAGTACACATAAGTCCAAGTGTAATCGCTTCCTTAACTTTCTCCAACGTTCTGTCTTCAACGTTCATCTTCTCATCAATCACTCTCTCTGCATTACCCGGACAATGAACTCTTATATACTCAAGATACCTCCTTTCTGAATCTTCTTGCTCCTCATCAGGTTTTAGATTTGTAATCATCTCCAAAAGAAACATTCCAAAGTTGAAAATATCTGTAAATAACAACAACACACTTTTAACAAAATTCATGTTTTCAAGAAGAACAAGAAAAGAGCCATTACTTGTTGATGAATTGTTTCCATCTCCAATCTTGAACTGAGAAATCAATGGTTCTTGATCATCATCAGACAACAAAACACTGCTTGTGTTCAGATCAAATGTAATCTCAGGCCATTGTTCCGATAGATAAGAAACACCTTCTACAACTCCCACAACCACTCTTAACCTCCTTCTCCATGAAGAAGCCAATGAAGAATTTAGCCAAGTCTCAACGTTTTCTCCACTAGTCCATTCAGTAACCAAAGCTCTCAAGTTTCTGCTATTACACCAACCCAAAACCCTTACCAAATTCTTATGTCTTAGCTTCAAAACCGCCTTGCATTCCTCTTCGAACTCACGCCTTTTCGCCTTCGAAATCTTCTCTGTATAGACCTCGATTTTTGCCTCCGTCCCGTCTCTTAACGTTCCTCTGTAGATATCCACTTCATTGCTCTTTCTCACAAGTCTCTGATCCGAAAACTCATCAGTCGCTGCATCGAGCATCGCGGATGTGAACTTGTGACTTCTCCTGCACGTTCTTGGTAGGTAATCAGGTCTTTTTAGACATAACCATCCCAAGCAACAACATAGTATAACCACCACTATAGGAAACACAATCAACAAGAACAAGACTTTCATCTTGTAACGCTTCACATCTGGAAGTAAACCGGAATGTATAAAACTCGAGGCCTTAAACCGTTTCAAGAACTCGGTATCATCCTCCGAAAATCGGTTATAAGAGAGATTCAAATGGGTCAAGTTAGTTAACCCGGAGAGACTCTGAACCGGAACAGAACCGGATAACTGGTTGTAACTCAGGTCAAGAGTCCGAATCTGAGCACAAGACAGAACATTTGTCGGAAACTCAGTCTTAAGAGAGTTATTCACGAGCTCGATCTCGACGACGGTTAAAGGACAGTACTTCCATAAGAAGTCGAAAGAGAGGTAGAGCGCAGCGGTTTTAGGACGGCTGTGGATTCTGATCTTGGAGAATGAGTCAACGCAGTTAGGGTTCTTGGACTCGTTGCAGAGATGGCTTGCGACGATCGTGGAGCGGAAGATCTCGGTGATGTTCATCGGAGAAGAAGAAGAAGTGTTGTTGTTGCAGTAACGGAGTAGAGGATTGTGGAGGCAGTTTGTGGTGATGGTGGTGGTGAAGTCAGGAGGTGGAGTGAGAGTGGCGAGGTCTTCGAGTACTGTGGCTGAGAGAACAGAGAGAGGAAGAAAGTGTGAGAGGAAGAAGATGAAGAGAGAAGACGCCATTGCAGAGTTTTAGTGGTTACGTGAGAGAGAAGCTAAGAGAGAGGCTGTTTATGTGGTGTGTATATGAGGGTGTTGTTGGCGGTTATTTTGAAACAGAGTGGGAAGCCCATTTTCTTCATTTTAGTGATCGTGTGCTTGGAAGCAGCTAAAATGTTTATTCAAATATTGTTTTTTTAAAAAAAAAAGGTTATTCAGATAACTGTGGGAAAAATTGGGGAAAATAAAATATTTTTAGTGTTCAGACAGGTGACCATGTGAGGAATGAAGAATTGAACAAAATTTTATTTGAGAAAATGAATAAGTAGAAAATATATGCTAACTAAAATAATAACTTAATTGATACAAAATGTGAAAATAACGAATTTTTTATATAAATCCTATCGGCTGGAGAGAAATGCACTTAGTGCTACAGAGTGGACTGGATATCACACTGCCTTATCCGAATTTGAAATATCTTCCGACTAATGTTAAGGAATGAACCAATTACCTGTTACGATCCCCTATGTAAACCATTTAGTCCGAAACTCAAACTCACTGTAGTCACCGGGTTAAGCTCAAGTGTATTAGTCTTCGGAGCTTTTCCTCACAAAACTGATCCCAAAGAAGAAATTGAGAAGATTTGGAAAACAAAGTTGATAGACAATTATTGTTTCCAATGATTTTCAATTAGGATTTTCGTGATCCTACAAACTCTATAGACGCCAATCTCGGTTTGAGGAAAGAGCTTTACAACATGACGCAGCCGTACGTGTCAAGCAACCCGAGAGAAGCGTTTTGGGATTATAGAGATATAATGATACTGGACGCAATCCAAGTAGAGAGACCAGTTTTGCAAAAGCTGAGATCTACGGATCAAAGTATTTCTTGGGGAACTTTAAGAGATTGATGGTTGTTAAAGCTAAGTATTTACCTAAAGTTTTCTTTAGGTAGGAGCCGATATTCCTCCTCTTAGTGCAATGTAACATTAATAGTAACCACATACATTTTTAAGAAGACGATGATAAAGGTATGTGAGCATGCATTATAGCTCATGTAATTTGCATAACATATTTACTCTATTTACATTAGGGTTATTCAATGGTCAATAAAGAACGTGGGACTATTTGTGTTAAATTTGTTAAAGAACCAGCATAATATATTATACTAAAGCTCACGAAACACTAAACAAATGCCAGGATTTATATAGAAATTAAAAGGAATCAGATTTTTTTATGGTATAATGGGTTTATGGGCATACATTTGTATAATACTCCATTGTTTAAGCGGCTATGTAGTTAGTGCCGATCATCCGTTTTGGTGTTTATTGATGATAATTGATGATGCATATGGCCTTTTTCATCGTTGGCTCACACTAATAAATTTGACTAGCCACTGATAATATTGCAAATTGTTTTTCTCTAAATATGTTTAAAGATCATCTCTCCGTAGTTTGTTTAAAAGAACAAGACTGTAAAATAAGAGAACAAAATTTTCGTCAAATTCCGTGAATGTATATCAATCTAAAAATAATAATAAACATCCATTTCACCATTTGTTTTGGGTAAACCAGTTATTTAGACTAGTTATTTTTTGGCATTTATAGAGAGAGCAAGTGTTTTCTTTAGGAAAAATCCGAGTACAGAATAATATAAAATATATATACACTAATTTCTTAAAAATCTCAAGAACATTGGTCTGCAAAAATAAAAAGTTACATTTTGACTTTTAGGCATAAAAGAAGTAAACGGAAAACGAAGATAAACAAGTTAATGGAATGAATTCGTGAACGACCACATCATTACTACCAACGTAGTTCAATGTAAGCCACACAAATAAGAGCACTATCATTTTCAACTTTTCAACAACAACATAATGTAACAATACAAATCACTTTTTGTTTATTTATAAATTATCACACTGGATCTTTGGATTAATTTCTGTTGACACTTCTTAATTTCACTGAGCATAGGCCGTAAAGGTGAATTAGGTTTTTGAAGTGATTCATCCTGAACATGCCCCAGTGGCCCATATGATCTGCATATCTCAGTTTTATGTTAAAAGTTGCAATTAATGGTATTGCATCGTGGTGCACAAAAAAAACAATGGTATTGCATCGTGTTCGTCCTAAATCGAATATTCGTCATCCTGAACATGCCCTAGTGCCCCATATGATCTGCATATCTCAGTTTTATATTAAAAATTACAATACAATGGGATTGTATCGTGTAAGTCCTAAATATAATCATAGACTCAACAAAGGATGCATTTTAATCTTTATTTAACGAGATAAAGTTTCCATTAAAACAAAATAGTTATGGTATAGTGTGCCTAAAAACTATATATCTGTCCACTGGAGCTTTTAAAATTGTTAACGGAAGAGTCTTTATTAATGGGAGAAGACTTAAAGACTAAAACATAAAAGACGAAAATTAAAAGAGTAATGTAATTCATATATTAGTAATAATCAACCAAATTCTTAATACGTCTTATTTCTGATTTTGATAGTTGATTATTGAAAGTTCTTAATTTATATTTCAAAATGTCATATTCAATCTCGTATCCTTCAGATGGTATTTATTAGTGCTACAGAGAGAACAATACACTGGGACAAATCTATAACAATAAAGGAGACTTTTCTATCTCCTCCTTTTGCCACGTCATCAGGGAGATAGGGGCGTTTGTTGCCACCTGGCATACTAAAACACAAGCCGAGTGTGCGTTTTATGGCTTTTGCTTGGGCTGTTGTTGTTATAATTTGCGGCTGGGCTTTCAAAACAAAATGGCAAGCCTAATAAAGTTTTAGGTTTTCTCTTCGTCCTGACGGCTCCGACAATCCGTAATAGTAGCCGAAATTTCCAGAAACTAGATTGACTTCATCTCCCCATCATGTACGAAACGAGAAGAGGACGAGAATCAGAATGGAAAAGCAGACAACAAGAGCAAAGACTATTATAGTTGCTCTGTGGTCTAAAGTACGTATTGAAGATACGGTGCTAATTGATGCGAAGGTACAACCAAAATTTTTATTTTATTTTTAGCAATCGCTGTATAAGTTATAACTATGGTAATTTGTGATATTTCATCTTCATCTTTCTTAGACACTTTCACCCACCTTCTTAACACCTTTCAGACATATCTTTCACGAAGGGTCCGTGTATGACCTAAGTGGATTCGATGTTGCGTGAAGCAGTCTGACCTTCGAGTTTGAGATTCTCGGAGCCAATCCCAATATCTATGAGCAGACTATTTTTGATGAGGTAGCAGAAACGATGAGCCAATCCCGAGGGCACTCATTTTCCAGGTGTAGAGTACTAAACATTCTTTCCAATTAGTCCATCTACGGATTTAACAGATGACAGTATGGTTGTCTTCGTTAACAGATATCATTGGTGAAGTCCGAGGATCAAAATCATTTCCAACGAGGCTACACACAGCACTCAACGCCTCATGGCTACCATTAAGCTTGCCAGGTATTTCACAAATCACCTTCTTCTTTGAGTGTTGAGGCTCACTATTTTCTCACACAATGATATGCATTTTAATAATCTGAAAATTAGGGATGATGTCTGCGTGAGTGTTTTCGACTGTCTTACTGCTTCTCTGAATAAAAATTGCTAACCTCTGGTGTTGAACAAAAAATGTGTAGTTAACCAATATTAATCCAAAGTTAGTTGGAGGCAACTAACTTCTCTCTGTTACTCTTCATATTGTTAAGCTCTTCCACTCATACTGCTGCTATGTTCAAAACCTTTGTGGTAATGTAGTCATAGAATAAGTTCACACCTGTTTGTAGCTGAGTCCAATATTGTCTCAATCAAATATACAACTGCTACAAAATTGCTTGATCTTTTAAGAGAAGAGAAACATGTAAACAAAGTTCAAACTCATCATATATGTATGTACCATATGTTATATGAGAAATACCCTAAGATAACCTTAAAAAAGTTTTTGTCACAAAAATAACCCTCAAGAACAAAAATGACAAATTTAACCTTTTTCTATTTTCAAAAAATTAATTTTTATTTTATTTTTTTTCAATTTTAAATCTCACCCCCAAAACTCCATCCCATAACTCTAAACCCTAAGTCTAGATTAGTTAATCCAAGGATTAACAAAATGACTAATATACATTTATACCCATTGGATTAACTAATCTAGACTTAGGGTTTAGAGTTATGGGGTTTAGAATTGAAAAAAATAAAATAAAAATTATTTTTTTGAAAATAAAAAAGGCTAGATTTGTCATTTTTGTTTTTGAAGGTTATTTTTGTGACAAAAACTTCAAAAATGGTTGTTTAGGAGATTGCCCATGTTATATTGAGTTAGTGGAATTTATTTTCTTCTATTCTTTACTACTGTTGAGAAAAAAGTATTACACAACCAGCTTTTTATTTGCTTTTCAGTCAACGAGTGAATACGATTGATATGATTATTTTAGATGATTGGATTCTATAGCTCTCATCCAGAGAAGTTATAGTCAATAAACGAAAACAAAATTCTCTTATCTTATTTTCAGCGTTTGTATAAATGGTCTTTCATATTATCCTTCTACTTTGTCAAGTTCATAAGAGTTATATTCATTGTAGCTGCATAAATATAGATGATCTTCCTTGCTTAGCATAAATATAACTTATTTTGTATGATTTTTTTCTGGTATAAAGATAAACATAACTTATAAATTCAGAATTTTTGATGGTGTAGAAACCAGTGATAGCAATGTTGCGAAACTTCTATTTCGTGAGCTCAAAACTAATAATGTGTTTATAGGCTAGGTTAAAACTGAGGCTGAAAGATACACTGCATATGGTAAGGTTTCTCAATATTTCTCTTGCTATTTGGCTTGATCTTTTCTTAAGATTTTTATTTGTGATCGTTCATCTGAATATTGATAATGAGTCTTATGTGGTTCAGTCACAAAACAAGATGGAGAAGCTGTTAAAGTTTCTAGGAAACAAAAAGTTTCCACTGATTACAAGATTGACTGAAAGCAATACTGTTGAGTTTACTCCAATCCTGTTAAGCTTCAGGTTAGAATTTTTTTTCATTTCAGTTTGTATCTATTACAATTTTCTATTGTAAACTTTGTTTTTTCTTCGTTTATTAGGTTATGATGTTCTCTAAAGCTGATGTTTTTCAGAATCTGGCTCAGCCTCTTGAAGATTTGGCAAGAAAGTTTAAATCTAAGGTATGATGTATCTTAAAGGCCAAATTGATTTAGTTCTTTAGGTTCTTTATTAACGTAGACTATTTTTTCTTGCAACTTATGTTTATATATGTAGATATAACAAATGAGAACCTTGCAATGCCATTCTTGGCCTTATTTGGAATAGATATGCAAAAAAAACTGTTGTAAATTTCTGATGCTTGTGATCTACTGGCAATAAAGCTACATGCCAATGTGTACTAATCTATAGTTTTCTTCAACAGGTTGCTGCTTTTGATAACAACCTGAAGTCCAAGTATTTGCTCGAATCACATCCATACCAAGAAATATAGAAATAAGAATTTGCAGTAAGTTTATTTTTCATGCTCTCTCAAGTATCATATATAGAACTGATTCAAGTGATCTGTCTTGGATTTCCAAATTTGGACTTTTGTTCAGGACTTGCGGATCTAACTGTTTCGCGTTACTATATGTCAGAGCCAGTTCCTGATAATGTAAGTATTGAAAGATATATCCTCTTTGACATTATGAGAAACCACGTACGTGCCATGGTCAAATAACTTGACGAAACCTGCAGGAAAAGGCAAGCATAGTGACTGGTAGGAAAGACATTTGATGAGTTGGTATTACAGAACCACGAGAATGTTCTTCTTGGTTAGTACTCTGCTATACCAAACCTTTTTTAGTAACTGAAACCAACACTGAAAGCATGAAAACAGGTACATACACAATAGTGTTTGAACTGCAAGGCAATGAGCAAAGAAGTACTGAAGTTGGCTATAAGCATTCCAAAGGCTTTGAGAAAAGGTTTTGCAAGAAGCGATGCATTTGCGAATGAGTGTGCCAAGTTACAGGTGAATCAAATCATACCTTCAACCTAGACTGGCAAATTCTTGAAGCTAATCTTAATTCCTGAAGCTAATCTTATTGATCTGTTGATATCAGGTTGATGATTTTCCGACCATCTTGCTCTACAAATCTGGTGAAGCGGAGTTATCGGTAATAACATTTTGACTTCATTACTCTGTTTTAGCAGAGTTTTAAGCCTTCTATGTAGTTTTCTTGCCAATTTTTTTTTAATAGTTAAAGCTATCAACTAAATTGAGCGCCAAGGACATGGCTGTTTTAATCAAAGAAGAGTTGAAACGAAAAGATGGTTCTGCTAAAGATGTATTGTAATATCAAATTTCAGGCAATATATACACAAGAAGAGACGGAGAAAGATCATAGACGAGAGTTTTGTGACATGACATATCTTAATATTGTGTGGAATTGGAAAAAGAAAGGAACCAAATCCATTAGAATCTGTGAATCAATGAACTGAAATTAACTTTATAGTGTATGGTAACCCTCTGGAACAAACTTGATTAGCATTCACACCCTGTTGATCTTTGCTGCTTAACTTTAGCAACGTCAATGGTATAAAGTTAAACATAACTTATCATTTCATAACTTAACATTAACTGTGAAGTTTAAATTAAAACACGAACACAAAGCTCAAACTTGAATCTGTTTTACGTAAACAAGATAGGCAAGAGCAGCTAACTTTGGTCTATCAAGACTTCAGAAGAAGGAGATCCCAAACCAATGAGATCTCTTTATAAAGTCTTCTAATTTCTCTACCAATCTAATCACAGAACAAGTCACAAATCACAAAGCCACTGTATCTTCCTTATTATTTGTCATTGTAGTAAAATACAAATCAAACTTATGGTGAATACAATTTCAAAACTAATCCATGCACGAAACCATTGACAAAATAATCTTATTTAGACATGTTTTTTTACAGCAAAAAAATCAAAATAATATAAACTACACAATAACTAATTAATAAAAGCAAAATAAAATTAACAAAAACATTACAATGATTAACACTAATAAAGCAGAACACAATTTTACAGTAATAATCCTTATCAATTAAAATCAATATCAAATGCATCAAATAGCCTACATTTTGAATTCCTATTATCGACTAATCAAGATACAAATGTTTATAACACAAATATAAGACAACCTGCGCGTAGCGCAGGCACACCACTAGTAAACAATAATGGTACTAATTAGTAATTAGATACAAAATGACTTTAGGTCCTTTGATTCTATTATTGTCACGTTGTGTAAAGTCTTCTCTTCAAACTTAACATCTCCAATGGAAAATTCCATTTTTCTTCTAAAATGGAGTAAAAAAATATAGAATAATTTTTTTTAATCTTATTTTATTTTTCACTTTATAATGGAATGATGAACAAAAAAAAATTAGATTACTACATTTATAGAGTAAAATTTATTATGAAGTGAAAAATGAAATAGGATTGAAGTTTTTTCTACTCTATATTTCTTTTTACTCTATTCTAAAATAAAAAATAAAATTTGATTAGAGATGAGTTACTTCTCCACAGTTCCACCACAATTCCGTTAGAATTCCAAAAATAACGTTGACCATTGACTTTTAAGCCTGCTATGAAAAGAAAATCAACCAAGTATTGACCAATAAAACAAGGAAAATTATACGTAATTAACGGCTAAATATTTCTTTTATATGATTTTTTTGTATCGAACATCTTTAATTTCATTATGTGTTACAAAATTATGTTCATTCTCTAGTTTATCTTTGTTCATACATGTAACTCTTATCTTGTTCATACTTGTAACTCTTATCTTGTTCATACTTGTAACTCTTATCTTGTTCATACTTGTGACTCTTATCTTGTTCATACTTGTAACTCTTATCTTGTTCATTGTTCTAGCCTCATTTTACTTTCATTTTGGTTGGTGTTTGTTTACTTTCAGAAAGAAATAAAACGAAATTTCTTATCATGTTCCTATAAAATAAACTATGTGTATACCAACCAGCGATAATGGGTTCAAGAATAGTACTTTGTTGATTACAATAGTATGGTAACCAAGAGGTGGTGACTAACTGGTGAGTTTTGCACAGTGATAAATACTCATAGTTTTAGACCAAAAAGAATAAAAGTCTCCTAAAATATTAGTATTTTATTTGCCACTTCTAGCCACTTTTAAACGCCTTAAACGCAAAAACAAATTTGCTATATATCTATTAATAATAACAAACTTACTTAATTTCAAAGATTGTTAATTTTGATTAAAAATATTGTATTTTTCTAAAAGAGAATTATTTATTGAAATGATGTATCTATTCAAACTATATTGTGAAATGATATTTCTATTCAAAATATATTAGAAAATATTATTTTAAAATAATTATTTATAATTAAAAAGATGTGACTATTCATATTTTTTTTTGAAATGATGTATCTACAAAAATAAATTGCAAAAGTGCCCTTTTAAAAAAATTATCTATTATTGAAATGATGTGAATATTCATAATTAATTTGAAAGGGTGTGTATTTTAATCATAAAACTATAACTAATTTTTAAATTGTCAATTTATTAAAAATAGATATTTTTTATTTTGTGAATTTTCTTTGTAAATCAAAAGTTGTGTGTTTCCATTATTTTCATTTTTAAAATCTATTAATAATAAGAATTGTGTGTTTTTATTGTAAAAAAGAAATAGTTTTTTAAAAAAATGTTTAAATATCCAATAAATATCTTTCTAAATATATATATATATATATATATATATTGGTTTAAGAAGTTATATATTTTCATTATAAAAATAAGGTGTTTTCAGTAATCATGTGACCATTAAAAATAAATTGTAAAAATACTATTTTAAAATAATTACAACAAATTTGAAAAGTTATAATTATTCATATAGATTATTATGATTTTATTTTATGACGACACGTTTGCACTCATTCTGTAATGATACATTTGCATTCTTTTGGTGATAATATGTTTGAATCTTTTCATTCATGACACATTCATACCTCTTTGGACACGACAATGGGTGACGTTCCATTCACACCTCTTCGATCACTACATGTTTGCACCCCTTAGGTGATGATCCATTGGCACCTTCTGGATAACGACTCTTCTGCACCTCTTCGGTGATGACTTGTTCGCACCATTTTGGTGACGACTTCTTCGCACCCATTTGGTTACGACATGTTTGCACCCATTTGTTCATGATATTTTTGCACCCATTTGGTAACGATACATTTTGCACCCCTTTAGTGATAATATGTTTGCACTTCTTCATTCACGACACATTCACACCTTCTCGGACATTACATGTTCGCACTCCTTCGGACACGGCATGTTCACACCCTTTCGAACATGAAATGTTCGCACCCATTCGGATATGAAATTTTCGCACCCATTCGGACATGAAATTTTCGCACCCATTCGGACACAAAATGTTCGCACCTCTTCGGCCACGAAATGTTCGCATCTCTTGGATGATAATTCATTCGCACCTCTTCGGTGACAACATGTTTGCATCTCTTAGGTGATGATCCATTCGCACCCTTTGGGTAACGACTCGTTTACACCTCTTTGGTCATGAACTGTTCACATTCTTTTGGTGACGACCTGTTTACACCCATTTGGTGACGATCTATTCACACTTATTTGGTCATGATATATGTTCACACTTCTTTGGTGACAATACATTCACACATCTTTGGTCACAACACGTTCGTACCTATTTGATTCGAACACGTTCGCACCTCTTCGAAGTATCATAGGATTATTAATTTTTTGCTAAAGCATTCTATAACTCTATAGAAGAGATCTTAAAAAAATGTTGGTATTTTGTTCGATTATAGTATTTAAGATATATGTCACACTCTAACACTTAGGAAGTTATATCATTTTGGTAAGAAATAAAACAATGACGATGAAGCAAAAATGCGGAAGCAGCAAACAATATTCCTATAAAAAACTGATGACATTATCGGTTAAGAAAAAAAATACTATTATATAAAAAATTAATATCCAACAGTTGTTTATTCATAATCTCTAATTTGAAGGTTGTAATTTCATTTAGAAACTTAAATATGATATAATAGTTTCACTTAAACAAGAGACGCATACATTCCTCAAGAGTTGCATCTTATGTGAAACTTAACCACTAAACCCTTTCATAACAGGAGACATGTTCATTCATTAAAGAGTTGTGTCTTTAAAAAAAAATTAACCACATTTTCATTAAACTATTTCATGATAGAAAAATTGGATAGGTTAACAAATATAAAAAGGTCTTGTTTTTAGTCAACATAAAAAGTTTATGTAAATCAGAAATATATTGTTTATGTTAGGCGAACGTGTCATCAACAAAGAGGTATAAACATATTGTAATCTAAGAGGTATGAATGTGTTGTAATTTAGGAGGTACGGACGTGTTGTGATCTAAAAAGTACGAACGTGTCATGATCCAAGGCGTATGAACGTGTCGTAACCGAAAAAGTACGAATGAATCGTGACCGAAAGAGTGTGAAAATGGTGTGACTGAAGAGGTGTGAATAGGTCGTGATCAAAAAATTGTGAACATGTCATGAACGAAAAGGTATAAATGACCATTGTAATCTTTAATTATCAACCATTGTAATATTTTGTCATCTATATAAGAAGTTATTGACATTCACAAATCATAATAAAAAAAATTACAACAATCACGAATAAACAAGAAAATAAAAAGATTCACTCTTATATAATTTAAAAAAATACATATAAACATGAAGAGCTTTATTTTTTATCTTTGTATTTCAACCTATGTTTGGAATTTTTGTTAAAACTAATAAAATTCTAAAGTTTTTATATCTGAGTAACATATTATCCTATATATTATTTAAAAATTCAATAAAAGTCATTAATGATTTCAAAAAGATAAATACATACTTTATCAATTAAATAAAATTTATTTAATTATTATATTAATATAATAAATATTAGTATTTTATAAGTTTTTTCGGAAATTCAAAATACTATTATAAATAAACAGAATCATATCAACAAAAATTAAATTAACATATACTACACTACCCAATGTAGCATATTTTTTTTTACAGTGTCCTAGTTTCTTTGATTACCAAAAGAAAAATAATTTTATTTCGTTATAAGTTCCTGTTCGCAATTTGTTTTTAACGAATACTCTTAAGACAGAAACTATCAAAACTTCATATCTTTTTATAAATAAACCGCACAAGTACACACAGAAGAAACAGAACAGGAGACCAAGAAGAGTCTCAATCTCAATGTCTCATTACACAATGCGACGAACCTATGTCTCTGTCGTTTTCTTCCTCCTCTTCCTCTCTCTACCTCTCTCTCAATCATCAGATTCACAGTCACATTCTGTCTACAACTCATTCCTCAAATGCTTCTCCAAGAAAACGAAAACCCCACAATCCCAAATCTCCAAGAACGTCTTCTCTCCGACCAGCCCTTCTTACTCCTCCGTCCTCCGTGCTTACATCCGAAACGCCAGATTCAACACTTCCTCCACTCCCAAACCAACCATCATCGTCACTCCTCGCTCCTACAGCCACGTCAGCGCCGCCGTCCTCTGCTCAAATCCCTTAAACTTCGTCTTCAAGATCCGAAGCGGCGGGCACGACTACGATGGTCTTTCTTACGTCTCCGACAAACCCTTTTTCATCCTCGACATGTCGAACCTCCGTGACGTCTCCGTCGACGTCCCCTCGAACTCGGCTTGGATCTCCGCCGGAGCCACTCTCGGCGAGGTTTATTATCGTATCTCGGAGAAAAGTAAAGTCCATGGTTTCCCCGCCGGAGTTTGTCCGACGGTTGGTGTCGGTGGTCACTTAAGCGGCGGTGGTTACGGTAACATGTTGCGGAGGTTTGGATTATCAGTCGATAACTTGATCGACGCGAAGATCGTTGACGTGAAAGGTCGTGTTTTGGACAGGAGATCGATGGGGGAGGATCTTTTCTGGGCGATCTCCGGCGGAGGAGGAGGGAGCTTCGGCGTCGTTTTGGGTTATAAGGTCAAGCTCGTCCCCGTGCCACGTGTCGTGACGGTTTTCAGAGTGGAGAAGTACATGGACTCCGGAGCGGTTGATATGGTTCACAAATGGCAGTTCGTTGGTCCGAAAACCGACAAGAATCTCTTCATGAGGATGTTGATACAACCCGTGACGAGGAAGAAGGTGAAGACGGTGAGAGCCACTGTGATGGCTTTGTTCTTAGGTAGAGCAGACGTCGTCGTTTCACTGCTGCGTAAGGAGCTTCCTGAGTTGGGTCTAAAGAAGGAGAACTGTACGGAGATGACTTGGTTTCAGTCTGCGTTATGGTGGGACAATCGCGTTAACGCTACGACCACTGATCCTAAAGTGTTTCTTGATCGGAAGCTAGACTCTGCTAGCTTTGGCAAGAGGAAGTCTGATTATGTCGCGACCGAGATTCCTAGAGATGGGATTGAGTCTCTGTTCAAGAAGATGATCGAGTTAGGGAAGGTAGGGCTTGTTTTCAATCCTTACGGTGGGAGAATGGCGGAGATTGCAGAGGACGCAACGCCATTCCCTCACCGAAAGAAGCTGTTCAAGATTCAGTACTCTGTGAACTGGAAAGAGTCGTCTCCGGAGATAGAGAAAGGTTTCTTGAATCAGGCTAAAGAGCTTCACAGTTTCATGACCAGGTTTGTGAGCAAGAACCCTAGGAATGCTTACTTGAACTACCGAGATGTCGATATCGGGGTGAATGATCACGGGAAGAATAGCTACAAGGAAGGGGAGGTGTATGGAAGGAAGTATTTTGGAAAGAACTTTGATAGATTAATGAGGGTTAAAACCGCGGTTGATCCAGGGAACTTCTTTAGGAATGAACAGAGTATACCTACCTTGCGACATAAGGCATAAGAGATATTGTTTATCATTTGATATAAAGATTGGTTTACGTTAATAATGTAATGCTTTTGTGAAGCTTTATAGAATGTATTGGTTTTGGATATTGTGTAATTTATTGTATGTCAAAATTCCTAGTTATGGAAACCAAATTTGAAACCGGTAGAATTGTTGATATTTAGTGTGTGGTTTGGAGTAGTTAACGGTGATTTTGGACAGTGTTTGCGAAGGGACTTGGTGCTTGAGTCGGAGATGGAAGAGTAACACCTGTTCAAGAGCCTATTCAACCATTTCCTGTTGTATAGGATCATGATCGCAACTCCACCTCCACGTCTCTTTGTTCCTTCAAGGTTATGACTTTTCAACAATACATCGATGTAATGGCTATAACATAGGCGCCAACAATTGAGGACGACGAAGTCACCATATTCAATCTAGAGTTCATCTAGTGGCGAGGCCAAGACAAACTAATAATGGTTCATGGCCTCCTTAAATTCTCTTCAAAATGTTCAAATTATAATTAAAAAAAAAGAGAGAAATACTCTAGTATAACACTAAAAAAAAATTTGTAGTAAAAATAGTTTTTAAGAGCATCTTCAATTCAATTATATATTTTACTCTAACATGGAGTAAAAGGGTAATCCTACTTCATTTTCCACTCTATAATAGATTTTATTTCATAAATCGAATAATTTTTTTTTGTTCATCACTCCATTAAGAGTGAGAAATAGAGTAAGGTTGAAGCATTCTTACTCCATATTCCATTTTACTCCATTTAAAGTTAAAAAATGAAGTTTTACAATGGAGATGCTCTAAAAAAAATGATAAAAAATGTTATGAAGGATATAAAGATACACTTATACTTCTATGGTTAATTAATCTAGACTTAGATGTTAAGAGTTATAGAGCGAATTTTTAGGGGTGAGTTTAAAATTTTTAAAATAAAAAAATTTCTAAAAATGTTAAAATAAAAAAAAAACTATTTCGGTCTTTTTAAAGCTCTTTTAGTAATAAAAACTTAAAAATTGTTATTTCAGAGAATTATCTTTTAAAAAAAAACTTAAGTACATTAACACCTTCAAAAATATTCCCTATATTTAGGATGTGTTTTAACTTACGTAGGCACAATAAAAAATTTATAAATTAATATTATTGGAATTATGCTAATTTATTAATTTATAGAGTTATCAATTTACAAACGTTTATATTTTTTCTATTTAGAACATATTTTTATAAATAAGTAAATAGTTAATTTTATTGTATATACATTGATTAAATTTTCAAATTTGACTTTCATATAGTCTTTATTATATTATTTTGGTGTGCAAAATATGTTTCATACAATTTAAATGTGGTTTAAAGATAGAAGAGTAGAAAACAATTTAAGTTTATATGATTTCACCAATTTCAACTTAGTCTGATCCAAATGTAGTTAAATTCAGAAAAATAAAAAATATTTTAATAAATCTTACCTATTTTCTTTATAAGAAACCACTGAACTATGAATCATAAAACCCAACTTTTTCTACTGAGTCATGGACACCAACTAATGATACGACCATTCAACTAATCAAAAGCACAAAACTAATAACTCAAATAAAAAAATTTACGATAAAATCTCTCTCTCCTCTTTCTCTCGCATCTCTCTAAACCAAAAAAAAGAAAAACAGAGCTTCCCGTTTCTGCTCCGGCGCGTGGGGTCACCGGCTGTCGGTCCGGTGAACGTGAGCCTCACCACCGGAGGCGCCTTTCCTTTCTTTTTTCCTCCTTTTCCTTTTAGCTTCTTCCTCTATGTTCTTTGGCCTCCGATATGTCCGCTGCTCTGGGTGGTTTGTCTTGTCGCCATTTGACAAGCCGCGGCCGAGGTCCTTGCTACGGCGGGCGAGCTTTCCTCCTGGATCTGCGACGAGGTGGTCTTTGGTGGTGTTGCGAAGGGGTCGGCTTTTAGGGTTTGTTCGGGTTTTTGCGGACGGCAGTGAAGTTTGGATCTCCCTTTGGTCGTTGGTGTGAGTGATTCGTCTTCCACGATTCTCTTCTTTGGGTTTCGTGCTCTGTGTGGTTTCTGATCTGTGGAGTTTAGCGGCGGTGGTGTAGTTGTTTCTTGGTTTGAGGCGTCTTTTCCCGAGAGCACGCTTTGCCTCTGCTTTGGTTACTCCGGAGGTTTCTTTACTCGGAGGCGCGTGCGGGTTTGATACGCCCTAAACTGAAGGATCACTCTGAAATTGGTAAGGGATATGATCTCAGACGGATCGAATGAGAAATGATGGATTGAAGTGTCGCACAACAGTTGCGGAAGGCTGTTGATATTCCCAACTCCAGTTGCTGCTCGATATGACGCACAAGTCCAGCAAAAAGGAGAAATGGATGGATCGAAGGGTCGCATAGCAGATGTGGAAGGCTGCTGATATTCCCAACTCAATGTCCTAGGATATGACGCACCTAGACGACAAAGAGGATGATTCCCTGGATATGACGCACCAGGACGAATCGAAAAGTTCCCGAAGGAACAAAAACCGAGAAACACTCTCAAGATTCCAAAAATATAACTCACAACTTATTTTATTTCATTGATCAAATGGCCTTTATATAATAGGCAAAGAGTACATGAAATGTTGGAATACAAAAGGGCTAGTCAATCCTTGAAACTAGAAAACTAATAAACAACTTGACTAGAAGTTGGAAAGCTTGCACATTTTGACTCTTGATCTTCAAAATTCGTCACTTTTTTTTACCAGAAAATAAAGCAAGTATTTTGGGCCATTTTTGGACTTGTAACACTTCCAAAATGGGTTAGACCATATATATATATATATATATATCCATTGGATATTTCATTGCTCTCTATGCCCAAAACTTCATATATCAGCCCAAGGTCGCATCATACTCCTCCTCTTCAAAAAGATTTGTCCTCAAATCTTGCTTTCCGAAGAAAGAAAAAAATTGAACACATACTAACCAAATGATCCAGCAGATTTGTAAAAAAGAAATAACAAAATTTTTTTTTCTTTTTTTCTTTTGTAGAAAGTGGATATATGAGAATGATGGATAATAGAATTGAATACCGCTTTCAGAGTGGCTCTGATACCAAATGATACGCCCTAAACTGAAGGATCACTCTGAAATTGGTAAGGGATATGATCTCAGACGGATCGAATGAGAAATGATGGATTGAAGAGTCGCACAACAGTTGCGGAAGGCTGTTGATATTCCCAACTCCAGTTGCTGCTCGATATGACGCACAAGTCCAGCAAAAAGGAGAAATGGATGGATCGAAGGGTCGCACAGCAGATGCGGAAGGCTGCTGATATTCCCAACTCAATGTCCTAGGATATGACGCACCTAGACGACAAAGAGGATGATTCCCTGGATATGACGCACCAGGACGAATCGAAAAGTTTCCGACGGAACAAAAACCGAGAAACACTCTCAAGATTCCAAAAATATAACTCACAACTTATTTTATTTCATTGATCAAATGGCCTTTATATAATAGGCAAGGAGTACATGAAAGGTTGGAATACAAAAGGGCTAGTCAATCTTTGAAACTAGAAAACTAATAAACAAAGAAGACTTGACTAGAAGTTGGAAAGCTTGTACATTTTGACTCTTGATCTTCAAAATTCGTCACTCTTTTTGACCAGAAAATAAAGAAGTATTTTGGGCCATTTTTGGACTTGTAACACCTCCAAAATGGGTTAGACCATATATATAATATATCCATTGGATATTTCATTGCTCTCTATGCCCAAAACTTCATATATCAGCCCAAGGTCGCATCAGGGTTCCTCTCTGTTGCTGTGTGGTGGCGAGTGGGATCTGGGTTCGGCGCGTGGAGGTATACGGAGTCTTCTAACCGTGTTGTCGTCTATGTCTTCAGCGTGTTGTTGGTTCCAAGGCTTCCTTTCCATCCTTCCTTCCCTGCCCGAGGTTCGTTTGTCATGCTCCCCTATGGAAACGACGGTTTCCTACGGTGAGTCTTTCCGGTTCTTGTTCGTCATGGTTTGCTCCTCCGCCTTGCCCTCGGAGATGCTCTTACTGTCACTTTGTGGATCCTCCTTCGGTTCTCGGAGGCGGGCTTTTGGCGTCGGGCATTGGTGCTGGTTGGTCTCCGGTTTTATGTGTTCGTCGGCGGCTCCAATTGTTCATCTCACATATCCGCTCCATTAGCTTTCCTTGACGGCTAGTGGTGGTGTGGCTTGTTTCCCTTTTTGTGCAGGTACTGAATCGGCTTGACATCGAATTGCTGGAATCCCAATCCCGTCTTGCGTGATGGTGCTTGTGTTCGGAGCGGCTCTTGGGTTTGCTCTTTCACTCCTCTATCCGTTCGGTTTATGAGCTTAATGTCAGTGTTGAGTGCGAGTTTGAAGAGATTATCAGAGACAAGCTACTCTTGTTGATGTCACGGTAAGCCGACATCCGAGGAAACGAGGTAAACTTCACCCTTGCCGTGATCAACATCGGTGGGAGAGAACGGTCGATGATATTCTGAAGAATACAGAGTGCACTAGCGGAACGTGTCGGGACTTCCCCGGGTTGGTGGACGAACGAAGCTAGTTGTGCAATGTAGAATTTAGATCGTTTTATCGATTCAATCTTGTAATCGACACTTGAATGCCGGGTTTCCGGATGATTAATAAATTAGTATTTAAAAAAAAAACTCAAATATATTTATAAAAATGTGCAGTGGAACAAATTATATATAGAATGATCTAAATAATTAAAAGTACAAAATTAAAAATCTCTTTCCTTTGAATCATTTTATATACCAAATAGTCCCTCCGTTTCATTAAGATAAGCCTTTTAGAAAAAATCAAGAAAATATATTTTTTTGTTTTCTATGAAAATATTATAAATTCATAAATATTAATTAATATTATTATGTTATTATTAGTTATAAAATAATTAAAATTAAAAATTATAAAAAATAATATATTTATTATAATGTTTTAATACATTTTTTATTATGTGTGAAAATCTTAAAGGTTTATCTTTTTGAAATAGATGAATTATTAAATTATAGATAGTGGAATTAAAATATTACTAAAAACTCTAAAAGTTACATAAATCCTCTGCCACTACCGTTATAAAGTGTACATACAATACAGAGAACAAGAAGGCATCCCTTCCTCTCTCTTTTTACTCTCGGCCGTGAATCTCACTCTCCGTTAACCTCCGGCGCGTGGTGTCGTTTTGCCGCCGCCGGAGGGTTCCCCTCTCCTCTCCTCCTTTTGATTTGCTTCTTCTGCTATCTCTGCCCCCTTTCGATATGTGGGCTGCTCTGGTGGCCAAGCTGCGTCGGTTAAGGACCACGGCTGGATCCGGGGACAGGGAGGTTTACTGGTGCTGCTACGAGTCTGGTGTGATGGAGACAGTGTAAGGAGTCGGCGTTTAGGGCTCTAAAGCAGGTTCTTTTTCCCATTTTGGTTGTTCCTGCTGCAGAGGTGGTGGCGGGTGGTGGTGTAGTGACGACTTCTCCCTTCAGTCGTGGCGTCTGTGTTTTCAGATCTGCTTCCTTCGGTTGGTCAGTGAGCGTCAACGGTTCGGTTGGCTTTGGAACTCGGCCTTGGAGTGTGTTCAAAGCTCTTGCATTTCTCGGTATTTTGTGTTATGGCTGGCTGTTGGTTAAGTGTAGAGCTAGGATGGTAGTTAAGTTTTGCTGTTGCTAGAGATGGTTTGAGCAGATTTATCTCGGCTAGTGGAATTCGCTGTGATTGTTTATTGATTCGGTAAGTGGTGTTGTGACCATTTGGTAAGGCCTCATTCAAGTGGTGTTTGCGCTTGGGCTTCTTATGTGGAGTATTTGGACGTGTTGCACGTCATATCCTTATCTGTTGGTGTTGGGAACTGTAAAGCAGTTCTACCAGTCGGGTTTTGAAGTCGCAAGGTTGGGGTTCTCGACGTTATCGCGTGTGCGTAGGCTGCAGCGATAAGTCATGTTGTAGGAGGTTAGAGATTTTCGTGTGGCAAAGCTTTCGGTTGCAGCGGAATTTCTCGATCACAATCCACTTCAAAGATGCTCTTTCATTTGCAAAATTGTCTATCCATCCCTTGCTCGGTTTTATGTCCAGTGGTTTTGTGCCTATTGGGTGGGCTTTAGTGTCTCTTTGTATGGGATTTAGTTTTCCTTTCTATGGGTTTTAGTTTCTGAGTGGAGTCTCATTTCCCTCAAAGTTTGTAGTAGTCTTTGTTTTTCGGTTTGTTGGTCGCCCATGTGTGGGTTATTGTCGCCTATATGTGGGCTAATATCACCCCAGCGTGGGTTCAAGTAGCCGCTCCCTATGGGCTAAAGTAGCCGCTTCCTATGGGCATCTGTTTGTATTCTGAATGTTATGTTTATGAAAATATTTCGGGAAAAAAAAAATACATAGAACAAGAAGGAAACAATCATTTTCAGCAATGACTAAAAACAAACCTTTGTCTGTGTTCTCTTCTCTATCTTCTTATCTCTCCCTTTCTCCTTATTCACATGTATATTGTATGGTTTCTCCTTTTCACGAAACTCTTCAATAAAGTCTGCCTAGACCTGTTAGATTGTTGAGAATTGGCTACCTGCTTTTGACACTTGTGACAAAAATGGTGGGTATATATAGTGCTTAGTTTGGAGTAACTAACTAGAGATATATACAATATCCGTAAAGTTTGATTCAATCCAATATCCATTTTAATGCGATCCAAAAAATCCAGATATTCATTTTAATGCGATGCAAAAAATTCAGATATCCATTTTAATGTGATCCAAAAAATCCAGATATCCATTATAATGCAATCCAAAAAATTCAGATATCCGTAACTCTATGGAGTAAAACAAATATTAATATGTAATAGCCGTCAAAATTGAAACAAATCACAAATACTAATACTCTTAAAATGGATATCCGCTTCGATCCGTTATATATGATCTATTCAAAATTATATATATATATATATATATGTATAGATATAAACTACATAATTATTATATATTATGTAAAAAATATAATATTTTTGTTCATTAAGTTAATTATTAGTTTTTACATTTTTGAAAAGTAAGAGATTATATTTTTATAATTTAATTATAATAATATATTAAATCTAAAATTTTATATTCACATAAAAAGTCAAATATTCAATTAAAATATAAACTTTTAAGACATCCAGACACCGAATATCTAGATGATTGCAAAGCAAATACGTATATTATGCAGATGAAATGGATCATGGATACCTTAAAAATTTTGGATATTTGATCGGTACCCACCCATATAATTAATGGAGGTTCAGGAAAGTGTTCTCAATATTGTATAATGAGCGTTGAGCGATTGTGTTGACTTCTCGGATTGATTGTAACTGTGAAAGTAATGGTTGTGCCCAGACTCAATCTGTCCTTAGGGTATACATTAAGACTGAGTACGGTTGGATATTCGGGTTTTTGAAGGTATTTGTGATTTGTTTCGTATGTTATGAATATCTAATTTTTCGATTTGCTTTTCTTCGTAAAAATACAGATATCCGGAAAATCGGATATCCAGAAAATAAATAGATATTTGCGGATATATTACAAATACTCACAGATATTTCATATGTTTTGAATAATAGAAATAGTTATAAAAAATTGATACAAAATTGTTTTTAAAAATATTTGTTTTGCATGATATATAAAATAAAAATTAAAATAAGTAATGAAACTATATATTTTGTAAATTTTAAATTTAGTAACAATTATGGGGAATTTTCATGTTTACCACATTATTGGTACCACTTTTTATTTTTACATTCATTAAAAAGACATTTTCATAAATACCATTTAGTAAGAGTCATTTTTAAAAAAAAAATTAATTATAATCCTAAATTTTATATCCCTAAATCCTAACTCACCCTACCCCAACCCCTCAACTCTAAACCTTAAGTCTTAGATTAATTAACCCAAGAGTTATAAGTGTGTTTTTTACTCTTAAAAATAAGGGTAAAGTGATTAAGATAAACATGAAAAGTGGTATTAGAAAAGTGGTATTTTGAAAATTTCTCAATAATTATAGTAACACAAAACTTAAGAAAAAAATTGTATTTATCATGAATATTTCTAATATTTTTTATGTAATCCTTCTATATAAATAATAATGTGAACATAATTTATCAAAAATCATGTTAGAATAATAGTTATTTAAACTTATACAATTAAAAATTTAAATATAATCAAGATATGCATGTATTTATATATTGAAGGATCGGAGCGGATATCCACTTTGCAAAATTTTAATATTTTTAATTTGTTTTGATTTTAACGGATATTGATTTTTAATGTTTGCTTTGCTTTGAGAGTTTACATATATCCAGAATTTTCGAATCGAATAAAAAAAATAACAAATCGAATCAAATTTAATGATAAAATGCCCAGCCCTAGCATACATCATGTGCTTAAAGCCACAAATAAATCAAATAGTTTAAGGGCCACAACTAAAATGCAATTATGTAAGTTTGTAGTCATTCAGTTCCATTGTCACTGTATCCCACCGTTCTGTTAATAACTTAATATCATGGTTTATGCTCTATTTTCTTCTTCTTTCTTTTTGGTCTTTTAATTTATTAGGTATCTTTTTATTAATTTTTATTATTATCTTCTTTACCATTTAATTATTTAATATATTATCCAATAAAACATGCCTTATATATTATTTGAATAGCATTACAACTTATAAGCTATGTTAAGTGTCATCACTATAGTGACTGTTAAATACTTCAAAGAAATATGTTGGTTCATCTCAGCATATGTATACTTTTCATTAAATAAATATAAAATTAATTAGTAATCTACAAATAAACATTCTTCATTTTTCATAAATAAAAAATATGGAATCACGTAATATGATTAAAATATATATAACAATCAATAATTTTGAATAATAAAGATTTAATAACAATTTGTGTATCATCTATCATCATTTTATATTATTAAAATAAACAATCATATCAACCATATAATAAAAGTTGAGATTTTTTTTGAATATGTCATATGAATTTTTAAAACGGCTATAAATTAATAAAATTGTTAAAAGTCTCACATCAAAAAATTTGTGATCAGTGGTTAATAATTTTTGTTATAGCGAGATACAAATGATTATAAAATGCTATGAGTGGGAAATTTTATTTAATATATACTCATATTAAAAATTTATATCGACTTTAATATCATTTAAATTAAATTATATATTATGTAAAAATATTTAAATATTTTAATTTCAAAATTTTAGAAATATATATCATATATGAATTGATAAATAATAAATATATTTATAATTTAAATTTTATAAAATCATTTAAATATTTTACATTATCTTTTGTTATTATTTTTAAAAATCCTAAAAATCTTATTTATTTAGTAAATATTTTACGCCGCGTAAGGCACATGTTATTACCTAGTTACTAGTTATACTGGCTATCTCAACCTTTTAATTTTACCATTTTATAGTTTTCATAATGTTGACATAATTTTAAGATACTATATTTAGTAATTAAGAAAAAATCATACTTTACAAAATTGTTAAAATAAACTAATTCTTTTTCAAAATATGAAATAGATGATGAAATAATGCTAGTGTATTTTAAAAATAAAAAGGTGTATTATGACATATAACTCAACGTTACAAAAAAGGACATATAACATCAGTAAAATTAGGTAACATAAACATAAGGCCACACATATTCATTTTGCTGAAAGTCTCTTTATTATTAGGGATGGCATTGGACTGGTACCAGATGGGGGAGCGATGGTCACGAGCCGGAGGATCCAGGTAGTTGCACTGGTGGTTTTGCTGACGAATAACCAACTCGAAGTAAATAGAGAAGATGCAGTAATGCTCTCTCTAAATGACTCCACCTTGTCACTAGCCGACCTTGACCCATATAACTATACAATTCTGGGAAGTCGGCAACATGTCTTTTAACGCAGTTCCCTTAGTTCAGTTGGTTAGAGCATTGGTCTTATGAATTGAAAGTTGCGGGTTCATATTCTACCAGGAACAATTGATAAAGTAAATTTCTCATGTTTTTTCTTAATCAGTTATGGTTCTTTAGTAGAAAAGTCTAGTATTGAACCTCACAAAAATTGGATTTGATACCATTCAGTGACCCCTTAACTTATCTTTAAAACTTGAAGTGATCTATTAGTAATGCAGTTGTCTCTCTATCTTTCTAATCAGGATTCAAGCAAGGATGATAACATTTTATATAAAATGCTAAATTTTCTACCAAAAGTTATGGGGTTTTTGCAAATTTGACCCAAAACTCAAAGTCAAACACAAAACTAACCTCTCTTTTTTTATTTTTTTCTTTTGTCCAATTTACCCCATATGTTCACATTATTTAATAAAATACCATTAATTTTTTTTGTTTTTTTACTGAAAATGACATTTTTACTCTCTCAACCTCATCATCTTCAAATATTTACAAGATTGGCATTGCCATCAATACCACAACCACCATGAACAACCAATTTGAAGCTCTTAATGCACATAAAATTGATTGACACTACCTAAAATTGATTGTCACTAATTGTTATTTACAAAAAACAATATCTCTTTAATTTTGTCTCCATATTCATCCAAAAAACTCAAGCTTTTGATTCTAAAATTTTGATGCTTGGTAGAGCCATTCAAGCATACTATTCTTCATGGGTTACTTTCGTTTGAGTTTCTAGGTGGTTGGAGAAGACTATGTGTGCTTAGGAAGTCATCTCACTAGTTAAAGGTATGAAATTGAATTTTTTTTCAGATTTGTTCGCGTGGAAGACTTACCCGTAAGTCGTATGGCTGTAGAAGACTTACTGGTAAGTCTTCTAAGCAAACAGACGGCTTACTTATAAGTCGTCCAGATTTGTTTGTTAAGAAAAAAATTCTAGACGACTTACAAGTAAGTCGTCTAGGATAAACGGGTTAGTTTTGCATTTGACCGAATTGTGTCAGATATTTGACTTTTCTTAGATGACGTACTAGTAAGTCATCTCTGGGAAAACAAAAATTCAAATATTTTACTAAAGCTAGACGACTTACCCGTAAGTCTTCTCAGGTTACTTTTGCAATTGGAAAATAAAACTTAAATATTTAATTTTTCCCAGACGACTTACTTGTAAGTCGTCCAGTCAGACGACCTACTTGAAAGTCGTCCAGGATAAGCGAAGTCGTCCAGATTTTTTTCTGAGATTCTGGTCAAACATTGCTTATCTCGGACGACTTTCAAGTAAGTCTTCTACCTAGACGACTTTCAACTAAGTCGTCTGGGAAAAATTAAATATTTAAGTTTTATTCTCGAATTGCAAAATAACCTGAGAAGACGTACATATAAGTCATCTAGCCTTAACATAATATTGAAATTTTTGATTTCTCAGAGACGACTTACTGGTAGGTCGTCCAGGAAAAGTCAAATGCAAAACTAACCCGTTTATCCTGGACGACTTACTTGTAAGTCGTCTAAAAGTTTTTCCTTAACAAACAAATCTGGACGACTTACAAGTAAGTCGTCCCATTTTAAAGTCAATTGCAAAAATGACCTGTTTGGACGACTTACTAGTAAGTCGTCTGCGTCAATGTGTAGTAAACTTTCATTTTCTCTAGTTTACCTATGTTTTTTATTTTGAATTTTTGCAGATGTTGCGTAAGTTACATGCAATGTATGGAGAATGGTTTTTGAAAGATTGCATTCAATGTACCTTAGATGTTTTTTTAAGTACAATAGGTTAGAAGACTTCTAATAAAAGTGTTCTATATTTGAACTTATGTAATGTTTTATCTTTTGTAAATTTGACTAAGTTTTCTTGAGAATTCTTCTCTCTTAGTTGTATCAATAACTTCAATTATGTCAAGTAATTATGGCAAGATAATATTGTGGAAAATGAACATATTTACCAAAAAGTTTTATTAATATCTCTTCAAATTTACAAAAAAATACAACTAAAGGAGTACACATGAAAATCACAAAACAAACCACAAACAAAACTATTATTAATCATTCCTATACAAAGACAAGCTTGGACTCCACTTGATATGGAAGAAGACTCCGTCAGAAGACTTCCTGGAAGTCTTCTAGCGAGAAGAATTACCAGGCGACTTAATTGTAAGTCGTCTAGAAGATTTTTTGGAAGTCTTCCAGATCTGAAAAATATGCATATCCAAAAACGTTCAAATTGTTTAAAAACTAAGAAAATGAGTGGAATATTAGATATATTTAGCTTTAGAACACATAAAAATACATATCTAAAATTAATAGATCTACCTTTATATGAGTGGAAGATGAAAACCGTGTGATGAAACACCTGCAAAAACAAGATAGATTAGTGAGAAAGACATGAACAAAAATAATAAATTGATATAAAGTTTGGTGTTTATAAGTTCAAAGAGTAGAGAGAGGTTGGAGAATTTTAGAATGAGGAACAATACATTTTTGTTGCAGACATTTGAGAGGAGAAGAGAGAATGTGTAAATTTTCCTTTATATAGGGAGACAAAAATTCCAATTAGGTTAAATATTTTTCGATTAAGAAGACTTTCAAGTAAGTCGTCTAGAAAGTCTTTTTCTTAGACGACTTACTTGTAAGTCGTCCAAAAGACTCTTTTTCTTAGACGACTTACTTGTAAGTCGTCTAGAAGACTCTTTTTCTTAGACGACTTATTTGTAAGTCGTCCAGAAGACTTCAATAAATTTAGCGGGAAACTATAATAAATTTAGCGGGAAACTAAAATATTTTTAGCGGGAAACTAAAATAGAAGACTTCCTAGACGACTTACATGTAAGTCGTCTAGACCCTAAATATAACCCTAAACTTAATTAACTAGCTAAACCCTTCATAAAATCAAATTAAACTTAATAAGTGTTTAGTATGCACGTAATTAAACAAATATAAGTAAAATTTTAATTTAAAAAAAAATATTTAAGCTTTTCTAAATCTAACCCTAAGAATACATAAAAAACTACAACATATGTTGACAAACCCTAAACTAAAGAATATCATGCCTCACTATTTTCACTCATCTATGTTGAAAACAATTTAATTTTATTATATATTAATTCATATCACTTACAACTGTTTATAATTACATTATTCAAATTTTTCACTTATCAGAATATTTTTTATAAAATTGATAAATTACTAGTAAGTCGTCTAGACGACTTACATGTAAGTCATCTTGAGAAGACTCAGAAGACTTACTTGGGTTATTTTCGTAAAAGTGAGATCTGTTTTTTTGTTTGGTCACAAGGGGCTGACTGTAATTTCACTTGGCTTTTAGGTTAGTTTTGCATATGATTCAAGTTTGAGTCTACTTTTACAATCAAAATCAAGTTTTGAGTCAAATTTGACAATTTTCCCAAAAGTTATTACCTCAACTGGAAAAAACCTTGAGTGTCATATGTTCACATTTTAAGTAACTATTAGAATAAAACTAATATTATATTATTGTGATTTCAGATCTAGGAGGATTACGGGTTTCAATCGGGTCTGGAAGGAATACGGATTTTAGCTCCGACCCTCATAGTATTTTTAAAAAATGAGATTGTTTAACCAATGGCATCTTCTCATGAGATGAACATATAGCGACAGTCCATTGAGAAGCTATGTAAAGTTGTGAGAGTATTAAGAGATTCGAACTTTTTGTGCTAGAAACAAATCACATCATTAAGTATATTAACTAGATTTAGATTTGTTAACATCAAAATTTATGTACTTATTATGATAGTGAACTCTCTTCAAAATGTTCAGTCATATATTAAGAAACAACCTGTACTCAAAATTGTAAGGACATGATTAATTTTGATGGACAAATATGTTGATATATTATAAATTTACATTGATAATCTACATATATAAGATTGACTTTCCCTAAAAGAAGTCAACACAATATCAAAGTTAACATAGAAGACATAGAGAACAATCTAATTTGATATGATTTCACCAAAAAAGTAAAAATAAACAGTTAATTAGTCTAATCCATAAGTAACTTTTTTTTTTTTTTACACAAATTGATTTATTTATTTCCCAAAAGATAACATTCTTATCATTCTGATACACAAGCTGGCAGATAACAAATCTCCAGAGACAAAAGCCCAAACAACAGGCAGCTCAAGCCTACTCCGAGGCAGCAAACGATTACAACGCAAACAAAGCAGATAAACTAGAAAAGAAACTAGAACCCAGACACGGGTACATAGGATAAAAAGAAGAAACGTTGTTTAAATCCCCAAGAAGCTGAAAGTTCTGAGAACAAGGAGAGGAAGATAGGGATCGTATACTTCCAAACCACTTTAGGCCTACAAAGAGAAACCAAACGAACCGAGGAAGGCCTCCAATCAGGACAGACCAACACCACTTGAAAAGCTTGACAACCAATCCGAAGGACAAAACAGGTTCAACCGCTAAACCACAAGCAGAGCGAGGTAAAACATGCTCCAAATCAAACCTATTCACCGAAAAGAAGTCACGAGCAAATCAAGGAACCTCGGACTGCTTAACTCAAATTCTATCAATTCAACTCTTCCAGCAAAGAACTCAGACAAGCAGGAAACACTAAGGGAGCCAAGAAAATCAAACCCAAAAAGCACTGGCTACCACCTTAAAAGACTCCTCTACAAAGACCCTCTCAAAAGACAGAAACTTCAGGGACACAAACAACCTTCAACCACACGACATCACGACCCTAAGAACATGACTACAAAGGATCCCAACACCCAAAACGCTGTACGTAGACGCACGCGCAGAACCACGGAGGAGATCTTAAAAAAAACAGTAAACTTAACAAAACTTATATTAAACAAAAGAGGAGGATGAGAGCCTCCCTCACGTAGCGGCGGTGAGAAACACGGCCAACCACAGAGGGAGATCGGCGGCAAGGAAGGGAAGGCTGGTTTTTCTTCTTTCTTCGTTTTGTCTAATCCATAAGTAACTAAATTCAGAAAAAAATAACATGCTTTTAAATTTTTTTATATATTTTAAAACATTAAACAATGAGTCAAAAACAATTCATCAAACAAAGATCTTCAGTCTTCAGCGAAGTCACACATACAAATATGCAAAATTTTCTCTTTAAACCTTTTATATTTCCCCCAGTTTCCTGTGAAGTTCATAAAACCTAACATTTGCTCGAGTCACGGACACCAACTAATGCTACGACCAACGACTAAACAAAAGTATAAAACTAATGACTCAAATAAAATAAAATTATAAAATGTGCAGTGGATCAAAACAATTATAGAATGATATAAATAATAGATAAGTACATAATACATTTAAAAATCTCTTACCCTGGAATTAAGTTTTTATACCAAATAAAGAAAAACTAGAGATTTTGTTTTCGACAAAATCATATATTATATTGATATCAAACTATAGATAATGGAGTTATAATAATTACTAAAAACTGAAAAAAGTTTCATACATCCTCTGTCTCGCTGTTATAAAAGTACATTCACAATACAGAGAAGAACAAGAAGCAAAAAGAATCATCTCAAACAATGATTAAAACACAAACCTTTATCTCTCTTCTTCTCTCTCTCTTCTTCTTTTCTTCCTTCGCTGCACCTCCGTCTTCTGCCTCCGTCTACGAATCCTTCGTTCAATGTTTCTCCGACAAGACTAAATCCCCACAAGCCCAAGTCACCAAAAATGTCTTCTCTCAGACAAACCCTTCTTACTCCTCTGTTCTCCGAGCTTACATCCGAAACGCTCGGTTCAACACTTCCTCTACTCCCAAACCAACCATCATCGTCACTCCTCGCTCCTACAGCCACGTCAGCGCCGCCGTCCTCTGCTCGAAGCCCCTAAACTTCGTCGTCAAGATCCGTAGCGGCGGGCACGATTACGAAGGTCTCTCGTACATCTCCGACAAACCGTTTTTCATCCTCGACATGTCGAACCTCCGTGATGTCTCCGTCAATATCGCTGATCAGACGGCGTGGATCTCCGCCGGAGCCACTCTCGGCGAGGTTTACTACGGGATTTGGCAGAAGAGTAAAGTACATGGGTTCCCCGCCGGAGTTTGTCCGACGGTTGGTGTCGGAGGGCATTTGAGCGGCGCGGGGTATGGAAACATGGTGAGGAAGTACGGTTTGTCTGTGGACTATGTCGTGGACGCGAAGATCGTCGACGTGAAAGGTCGTGTTTTGGACAGGAAAGCGATGGGCGAGGATCTTTTCTGGGCGATTCGCGGCGGAGGAGGAGCTAGCTTCGGCGTCGTTTTGGGTTACAAGATCAAGCTTGTCCCCGTGCCACGTGTCGTGACAGTGTTTAGAGTGGAGCAGTATATGGACTCCGGAGCGGTTGATATGGTTCACAAATGGCAGTTCGTTGGTCCGAAAACCGACAGGAACCTCTTCATGAGGATGCTGATACAACCCGTGACACGCAAGAAGGTGAAGACGGTTAGAGCTTCAGTGGTTGCTTTGTTCTTAGGTAAAGCAGACGACGTCGTTTCACTTCTGGCTAAGGAGTTCCCTGAGCTGGGACTTAAGAAGGAGGCTTGCAAGGAGATGAGTTGGATTCAGTTTGCTCTATGGTGGGACAATGATGAGAACGCTACGACCACTGATCCTAAAGTGTTTCTTGATCGGGATCTTGATTCCGCTAGCTTCGGGAAGAGGAAGTCTGATTATGTAGCGACCGAGATTCCTAGAGATGGGATTGAGTCTTTGTTCAAGAAGATGATCGAGTTAGGGAAGATAGGGCTTGTTTTCAATCCTTACGGTGGGAGAATGGCGGAGGTTGCTGAGGACGCAACGCCATTTCCGCATCGAAAGAAGCTGTTCAAGATTCAGTACTCTGTGAACTGGAAAGAGTCGTCTCCAGAGATAGAGAAGGGTTTCTTGAACCAGGCTAAGGTGCTTTATAGTTTCATGACCGGGTATGTGAGCAAGAACCCTAGGAATGCTTACTTGAATTACAGAGATGTTGACATAGGTGTGAATGATCATGGGAAGAATAGTTACAAGGAAGGAGAGGTGTATGGAAGGAAGTATTTTGGTAAGAACTTTGATCGATTAGTGAGGGTTAAAACCGCGGTTGATCCTGGGAACTTCTTCAGAAATGAACAGAGTATACCTACCTTGCCAAGGAAGGCATGGTAAAAAAGACTTACCTTGTTTTTATTATAATAATTGAAAATGTTTGGTTTTTTACTACAAAACCATTAACGTTTGGTAAAGGAGGATATTACTATATGATTTGGAATATTGAATACTTAATACAAGATTCTTATCATTAAGTTAAAACTTAAAAGGGGTTGGTACTGATGACAAAAGCAAAAGTTCAAAACCGTTGATTGTTGAACATAAGCTACCTGATTTTGAAATTCATGTCGAAATTGTGGAAACGTTGGGTTTGTTTGAAGTAGATAATCAGTTTATGCGTAAATGATGGAAAAAGATAGTGTTGACTTGACTCTTTTTTAATAACAATAGCATCATAATATAATATAATCTATATGATAATTAACTATCTGCAACCTATGCGATATTAATAAACGGCTTCATGAATATGACTCTACGATTAAGTTCTCTTCGAAACACTTAGATCCAATGACGGTTTTGCATATCAACACCCTCATTGGACATACTCTCTCCGCAATATAGTACCACAACAAACGATTCTGCATTCACTACTCTGGAACTTCCGATAAACTTTGCATTCGTTTTATAATCTGCAATAAATTGTACTCTTTCTGTTTCATATTGTCACTTTAGTTTTGTGTACACAGATTAAGAAAATAATTAATTTTGCATATTTTTTATAAAAACACAGTTATCTATACACCTAACCATATTTCAAGCAATAAAAAATAAATTGCATTATAAAACTAATAAACTTTACATCGAAAATCGAAAACGACACTTGTTTTTTTTCTATAATAACACTTAATATGAAACTGAGAGAATATAATCTAGGATTCGAAGCCCCTAATATATAAACTTTAAAAGCGAAAAGCCGAAAACTACAATGAATACAAACAAAATCTGGTAGCATAGAATTATACGTTGGCAGTTTGACACAAATACTAAATTGATCATTTCACAACTGAAACATACAAATATTTGGACTAAGAACATACAGAAAATGAAACCGTGGTTTGGGTTTGAGAACAAACGCCTTTTATTGAAGGAAATGTAACTTTATTGAGCGCATTAATAACAAACAACTAAAAGAGAGGTAAGCTTGTAGGGAAACGAACTTGCATCCATTGCTTCTCATACGTAGTCAAATGGCTCCAACCTAATTCCTCCAGTAATCCCAGTTTCAGTTCGTACAGTTTCTTATCTCGTTTTGGATCAACTCATCAAGTACCTGAGAATCATAGTATCAGTTAGTTTTTAGAATGAGTGACTGCAGATGAGATCATCATCTGCAGGTTTTCTTGGTACATTTGAAGATTTAATAGACGTGTGTGTGTGTGTGTTTACCTTCAATGCGGTTCCAAGTCGTGAGAGCCGTTTCTCTCTTAGAACAGTGAGAGTGCCGAACTTAGATGATTTCACGTCTACCCATTTCGTCAGTTCTGTGAAATTCTCTTTGAAATTATCCTTTTGGCAACTTCCTTTATCTTCCTTCTCACCCTGCAAATAAATGAGTTATACTTACGACAACACTCGTCGTATTTTCATATCACATAATCACCAACTATCTAGAGTCAGATAAATTAATCAACAGTTGACGATGAAATAAATGAGATCGAATATATGGGTCTTGCCTTCAAATGCTCGATCCTCGCCATGGCTATCCCTTTTTGGTATAGTGCTTCTGCCAGTTGGTCACGGGTCATCTCCATCTTTTTCTTTAAATTCTAATTTAAACAATAGCACAGTACGTGGGTGTCATCAGAGTTGTAAATAAAGCAAGTAGCAAGTTAATAAAACGGATATATAAGACATCACACCTCTGCTTCCTCATCTTCTGGTTCACTTTTGTCTAGCAAGATGTTGGAATGAGAAACTTATTAGAAATGGAGAAAGTGT